>JAJDMX020000606.1:0-15331 GCA_022345685.2 Nothomitra cinnamomea | reverse complement strand
GGTCAGTTGCGGTGAGCGCAAGGCCGATCACGGCGGCCATACAGGCGTGCGCCGGGGAGTTTGTACCCCCCTTGCCGCGACTTCCCGCCGCCGTCTACAATGCTCCAATTCCAACCCCAAATCCACATTCTTCGCGCTCGCGAGATACGTGAACGCCTGTTCACTGAGTTCCAAGATGCGCGGGATATCGTGCAGTCCAAGGGCGCCGATGCAGGCGAATGCGTAGAGGATGCGGGGGGTGAGGGTGGAGGTTGGGGGGGTGAAGGGGTGGGGGAGGGCGAGGACAGAGGTTATGAGGTGGGTGAGGGAGGGCATTGGGATGCCGTCTGAGAGGTTGGGGGGTTGGCCTGAGGGGGAGGTGGAGTGGTGGGGGTGGTGGAGGAGGGAGGTGATGAGGTGGTGGTAGCGGTGGGCGGTGAGGATGGGGTTGTAGATTGTGCTGTGTCGGAGGGTGGAGGTTAGGGTTAGGGGGTCCTTTGTGTCGGGGCTTTTTGGAGGGGGGAGTTAGCATTTAGGGAGGAGAGGGTGGGAGGAGGGATCGGCGTACTATTTGATGGTGTCGACTTCGGTTGAGTGATTGGAGGGGTTTTTGGAGATGATATCTTGAAGGCGTTTTAGGATCTTTTTGAAGGTTTCTATGGGAAGTTGTCGGCCTTGTCCTTGTCGTATAATTCCGATTTCTGTGGGATCATCTAGGTATCTTATTTCGTGGACAAATGCTTCGACACTGATGGCCATGGCTAGTATGAAACAGTTATTAGTTACTATAAGATCTCTTTAAATTTGAGTGGACCTCAAAATTACCATCAAGGATTGCTAGATCCATCTGGTCCTTATCCCCCCCCAGCCCAAGGGATTTCCGTAAGACCTCCGATTCATTACCGAAAACAATGTGACATATCTCCGTCTTGGGAGTATTATACTCAATCATGCCCGAAGGGTGTAAGGTAACGCAAGCGGCAATATACCCACCAAGCGGAGATTGAGCAATACCCCAGGTTTTTGCAGAGACAAGACTACCTAGATCATGGGCGGCGTCGAAATCAGATGATAGGGAGGAAATACTGTCTGCCCAGCTCGGGCTATCTTCAACGGGTGATAGGCTCGTTTGAAGTCCATGTAAATAGTCATCTGAAATAGTGTATTCAAGGACGATGTTGTGGGACAGGATAGTCGCAATGTGGACATGGAGGGTTTTAGGGATGCTGGGATGAACCTGTATTACCATACCTTCAATGATTTGAAAAGAGGTTATCACTACATGAACTGGAGAAACGAGGGTTGGTGACTTACCTGACACGGAGTCCCAGTTCGTGACAGGATATTCATCCACAGTGATACTCTTTTCAAAGAATCCTTCCATTTTGTGATCGGGTCCCATCAACACAGATGCAACCCGAATAGACCCGGGAGAGGCAATTGCAAGGATAAGTCTATCGTTCCAAATCTGGACGAAATGCAAACGTTAGCTGATTTCAGGTGATGTTTCTCATACTCCCTGGCCCAGCGACCAATTCAGGAGATGGAGATTGTTCAACCTTTTCATACCACAGCAGTTTTTGAAACCGATGTCTCGGCGTTAAAGCTTCCCTAATAACCACATCTTGGAAATCTACTTGGAATTCAAGCTCCTTTGTAATTAACCTTGTAGATAGTGGACTCTCCTTTGTCGTCATGGAAACTCCCATAATCATCAGTCTTCCCATCAACGAATATGCAACCAAGGCTTGTGCCCGTCCAGGCTTCTGTCGGTACCAAGGACTCCACGCCACCTTGTTGATAAACCTTGCCGGTCTGTTGGCAGGAGAGACAGAATTAACTGCATCGACTTCGTCAGCAGCATGTGCCTGAGTATGCGCGACAACCTCAGTTCTCCATTCTTCTCCGCCCCCAGACTTCGATAACTTCCTCGTAGACCGTATCCTTGCAAACGCAATCTCCCGGTTATCGTTCGTAAGGGCCACAAAGAACTCCCCCGTCCTCCTGTTTCCGCCTTCAGTGTCTCCCACTAAACTCTCCCAGCTCCACCCCCACGCTCTAATTCTCCTCCTTAGCCTCCCTAACATGCTCCCACCCTCCTCTTCTCCATCCTCAAACCTCTGCCAATACTCCCCCACCCCCTGATTAATAACCAAACGCCTCCCCCACCCATCCACCCCAGCCCCACCCTCCCACAAGCTAAGGATATGATTCTGATTCAGCACCCCAAGCACACACCGCCTGTACCTCGCCACTCCCGGCGGACTCCACTGCAGCCCAACCACTAGCGCGGGCGACTGTTCCTCGCCTATCGAAAACCCTTTAAACCCCATAGGCTCGAACATCGGTACCTCGTCCGTCGTAAACGCATTCGCTCGAAACCGTCGCAACGCCCATTGTTCCGTGTGATCTGTATGTACCATAGAATCTGGTGCGCCAGCGGAAAGACCTAAGGTACGTGATAGCGCGTTGGGGCTCTAGTTCGGGTACCAATGGCAAGGTTAGTACTTATTCATAGCCACATTCAAGGGAAGGAGTGATACAAGCACACGTATGAATTCCCCGTTTATGAGAGCAATATCGCCGTCTGCAGACCAGGCAATGCAGTCCGGACTGCCGGGAAAGAAGGAGAATTTAATATCGAAGAGCATTATGTGAGTGCTGCAAGAGCGTAAGCTTCGCAAGCGCGAGACGTGATTCGCGATACGCGGCGGGTGAGCGCCAATATTTTTCTGCCACCGCCTTCATATAGAGAGCTCATCCGTTCGGAACTCTTATCACAACTAGAAAAAAATAAAAATAAAAATAAAACCAATAGACCTTGGAAAAAAAAAACAGTTTACAGGAAGTTGAAAGGCTTTCATGTTACGTCTGTTATTGACTCTTCCTGCTAATTCGTGGCTTAGATTTAGGTAAGGTGAAGACTCGAACTAGTATTAAGTGGTGTAGCTTTCTCAATATTCGCAATATGAAATGCAATAATTGCCCAGTAAATAGTCTTTCTACATTCATCTACCAAAGTTTCTATACATATCTGCAGAAATACAAAGCGCGCTCCTGCGCGCATGCAACTAAGATTCCATGATGACGCCATGTCCAATCGGAAAACCCTAACTATACATGGTAAGATCAAGGGGTTTGGTTTAGCCCCTCTCCATCACACGAGAGAGGATGAGAGATACAGTTTCCATATCCTGGGCTAACTCCCGCCCATCTTGCTATTCCCCCCACCACACCAACATCTTCCCTCTCCTTCTCGCTCGACTTGCACAACGACATCTAGACCATTGTTATTGAGGAATGTCACAACCCTGCTTTTCGCTTCGTCGAGATCCGCGCCTTTCGACACAATCACATGGATCATACCCAAGACTTTCGGGCCATCATTTCCCTTTGAGTTGGCATCACAGCTTGGGCTGTGTGCGTCTGCGGCTCCTGTTGCGTCCTCCAGCCAGAATCTCGGGACACAGTAACCCGCCACGCCTCGCAGACCACTGACACCTGCTAGTGTTTCACGGAGATGGTATTCTGTGTCCGCTGGAATGGTCAGGAGTAAGGTCTTTGCGGAGGAAGCCACCAGCGGAATGGCAGAGGCAAAAATAAGGATGGCGATGAGGCAGGATGCGAGTGGATCGAAGCCAGACCAACCGAACCACTTGATGAGAAGAGTGGATATAACCACTGCGACGGATCCAAGGGTATCGGCTAAGACATGGAGGAAAATGCCGTGCATGTTCTCGTTGGAGTGGTGATGACCATGCCCGTGAGAGCGAGATTTGGAAGGTGATCCATGAGAATGACCATGTTCGTGGCTCCCATAGTCGTGGTCGTGATCGTGGTGGTCATCGGCTCCATGGGAATGAGAATGCGAGTATCCATGGCTGTGGCCTCCGTGGGAATGGCCATGTCCATGATGAGCATGATCAAAAGCAAAGAGACCGACAAGGTTGACAACAAGCCCGAGTGAGCTAACTGTCAACAACTCTCCAATTCTTTTCATTTCGCTCCCTTCAACAAGTCTCTCGATGGCCTCGGTTACAATCTCAACGCTGATGAGCCTGTAAAGAATTCCTAGGTCAGTACGCATACTCTTTACCAAAATAAAACCTGAGGACTTACATGAGAAATATGCCATTGGCGAATCCGGCAAGAGTATCCATCTTCCCCAAGCCATATGGAAAATGCACACTCGGTGGCCACTTGCTCATAACAGCAGCGCAGAGACCCACTATCAGCGCGAGGCAGTCGAACAACATGTGGATACTGTCGCTTAGCAATCCTAAGGATCCGGTAGCTATGCCATAGAAGGTTTGAACGAGCATAAAGCTAAAGTTGAGGCTAATAAAGGAAAAACATGGTTAGTTTGCTGTTATTGAGAACTTAGGCGTCATAGAAAGGGACAGGAGCCTACATCATGAAATAGAAAATCCGCCGAGAGTCCTTCTCTATAAGAATGCTGTGTGCTAGAGGCCACTGTTGAGTCATATGCAGTAGAGTTTTCGTAGCCATGGAACGGTGTGCGTGGTCATGCCCTCCTCCGCTAGGCTTTCCTCCGTGCTGGTGATTATAGTGTCGATGCTTCTTATCCGAATTATGGGCCGGGAAGGAAGGCGTGTCGATTTGTATGGCTAGGTAGGACAAGATCCCTAGAATAGATTGAATTGTCCCTTCGAGCCAAGAATCCCCGAGACTTACGATAGAGAGAACGGAAGTGAAAGTGATGCCTAAAATAAAGCCCGCCTTCTTCTCGGTTTGCAGAGAAGAGGGTTGTGCAAGGATTAGCATTAAAGCTGCCGCTGCCGCCGCTGCAATAAAAAGAATCCAGTGAAGCGCAGAATATTGCAGATTGCTACTAAGTGATAGCAAGTGAGCAACCGAGGAAAGGATAAATAGTATTACACTGGTAACGAGCGTTATGTTGGTATTTTGAGCCGTCGAAATGAACGGAGAAACTGCATTTATCAAGCGCAAGGGCGATCTCAGTTCAGGGGGTTGCCCCCATGGTGTTGCAGGCACGGCGGATGTCGATGTAGCGGAGGGAACAAGTGGCGAGATGGGTGATGCAGCCGATACAGAGCTTCTGAACGGCAACGGCAGAAATACCGTGGAGATAATGAGTGTCGTATAGCCCAACACCAAGGACACAAAATCCACACTCATCGTGTATCCTAACATGTCGCAGGCGATTCCCACCAAGAGAACGCCCACGACATACCTCCGGGTGGATAGTAGTCTCTTCCAGCCTTCCACACTTGTGACGTTTCCAGATGAGCCATCTGACCTGCTTAAGGCTCCCGCAAGTACTGTGAGTAAAATCATAGCTGTCCGATCCCCACTCAGCTTAAGTGCTGCGTAAAACGGCAACCCCACACCAAATGCTCTCCTGGCTATTCTCTCCGCTCCATTAGCACTTAGAATCATAACTGGCTTCTTCTGGTGATGTCCGCCGATTCCCAGATTATCTTTCCGCCGGTCCAAGGAGGAATCCTTGTAGTAGATTTTGCCTATCGATCCTACGAGAAGTAGTGTAGCTGACGCGAGAGCACATGCTTCAGCAAATCCCGGTGACGTGTGTCGTTGCGGTATTGTATTGTGTCTCGGAGAGTCGTTGCCGCTCGCAGACTTTGTGAGATGAGCAAAGGCAGGCTCTGCAGGTGCTAGATTGGATTCAGGAGAATGTGAGGAGAACGCCAAGGTCGTCAGTAGCAGTGGTAGAGGTAGTATTATTGAATTGAGAGCCTCCTGAGCTGAAAGCCACGGTCTAGAACTAAACTCTGTCAGTAACGGCAGGGTGCTACTGTGAGAAGCGCATTTGATGGCGTACCTTCGCTCTGAAGTTCCATGCGCCGTCGTTGATATACCTGGAGGGCTCAGTGTCCCTACGGTCGAAGGAAACCCATATTCATTCGAATCAGAATATGCCTTAGCAACTGGAGGCTCTATGGATATTGGCATTCTCTTGAAGTCATTGTTTCCATTTAATGGGATAGGGAAGTACTGCCGGGGTATTTGCGTGTTCGAGTTGTAGTGCCTATGATTGGGATCATGGTGGTCGTGGTCATGCCGGTCATGGTATTCAACAGGATATGAGTGGGAATGACCATGGGCCCGCAGCCCGTTTGGTGTTTCCTTTCGCATCTGCCTTTGATTTGCGCCAACTTGTGAAGATAGACCGATTGGGAAGGCCGACGCTTCTACCGAGCGCGCAGGTGAATGAGAGTGAGAATGCGGGTGGCCATGATGGATTGTTGTCATTGCGCGCGTGGCACAATGAAATCCCAGGTCCTTATTGCGATGTTGTTGCTTGTCGGTTCCTAGAGTCCTCCTCGTGCCCCACAGAGCGGAACCTCCCGATACGGTGGACAGTGCTTGATAGCGGCAATAAGGATGGCTTGAGATATCACGAAATAGCGTAAAGATTAGGAACACATATGACTGTAAGTGTGGCTAAATGGTGATAGGCTTGGTTGACAGTGCCGACGATTCGTAGGATTGGCACGTCGTTACTAGTGAACGAGTTGTTGGTCCCTTCTTGTTTTATTGTTTAGGGGTACAATATGCCAAGACTGCGGATCGACCCAGGGATTTCATGCAGCGCATATCTATCAGAGCCAATCACTAAGCTGCAATCACGAAACAAGTCAAAGCTCGTTCAAACATGACAGCTTGCTGCATGTAAAACAACGATTCTATTCAAATGGCGTTACTCGATATTCTGTTAACGGGTGTAGTTCTAGGATCCACTGCCTTTACAGTATTTCTACTCTTGTTACCATTTAGATATCAACCAGACACAGACGCAGCCGATGATATCAAGAATGAGAAGGGCAAGAGCACAAAAAAGAAGCCGGCTACTTCAGTACAGATTATCGTGCTTGGAGATATTGGACGGAGTCCCCGCATGCAGTATCATGCCATCAGCATAGCGAAAATCGGTGGCCACGTTGACCTGATAGGATATCAAGGTCAGCAACACTTTGTCCCCACCTCATACCTTTGTAGTATTTCGATCTAACAGTAAACGATAGAGTCTACTCCTCATCCTGATTTAACTTCGAACCCATCTATCTCGATTGTGCCTATCCCACCGCCACCGCGATTATTGCGGACCGAAAATAAGTTACTATTCTTGATATATGGACCATTGAAGGTGCTATGGCAAATATGGAGCTTGTGGTTGATATTGGGTTACCGTACGAAGCCTGCAAAGTGGATGTTGGTTCAGGTAGGTTGAGCTCGCGATGTGTGAATTGCTGCCCCCTACCATTTTATCCATCGCGCTGCAGACACCCAGTTTGATGCTCAAGATCTTCTGTCAGATTATATACTCTTAAGCGATCGTCCAATCAGATCTTGCGTAATAATTTGATATCTCCTCAATCCACCCCTGAAAATTCCTGGCTGTGACTAATCGTATTGCTGTGCATCTTGCAGAATCCACCTTCTATACCCACACTCGCCCTGGCCCAAGTTGTCTGTTTTTTTAGGAGTACAAGTCTCATAATTGACTGGCATAACTTCGGTTGGTCTATCTTGGCACTCAGATTGGGTGCCTCCCACCCTCTAGTGAGGATCGCAAAACGGTAGCTTCCTTATTTACCTAACAGTCGAAGAGCATAATCTAAAATGTGTTTGTAGGTACGAATATTTTTTCGGTCGTTTTGCCACAGCAAACTTTGCCGTCACGACTGCAATGGCACGCATCCTTAAATCAACTTACCATGTTGATTCCCCAGTTCTTCAGCTCCATGACCGCCCCCCAGCACATTTCCAACCCCTATCACCTTCAGATCGAGCCGATTTCCTCCGCCGCCTCAGTTCTACTGCCCCGTATGCTACCTCAATTCTCGCGGGAAACACCCGACTCCTCGTTAGTTCTACGTCATGGACTCCTGACGAGGACTTTTCAATTCTTCTCGATGCACTTGTTGCTTACGCTTCGCAAGCTACTCGACAATCCCCGCCTGTCCTCGCTATTATAACTGGCAAAGGCCCCCAACAGGCGTACTACTTGTCTCAAATCCAGCAGTTGCAACCTCAGCTTCAGGGACATGTCACAATCGTCACTGCCTGGCTGTCTGCCGAGGATTACCCTTTGCTCCTCGGTGCGGCAGATCTTGGCGTGAGCCTCCATATGTCCTCCTCCGGAGTCGATTTGCCAATGAAAGTCGTCGATATGTTTGGTTGTGGCTTGCCCGTTGTAGGATGGAGCAACTATGAGAGCTGGAGTGAGTTGGTAACAGAAGGGAGCAATGGAAGAGGGTTTGGAAGTGCGGAAGAATTGGCGGAGATCTTAATCCATTTATTTACACCAGGGAACAAGGATCTCGAGAATCTCAGGCGTGGGGCTATGGAGGAGGGGAAGAGAAGGTGGGATGACGAATGGATGCCAGTGGCAGGGAAGCTGTTAGGATTATGCGAGTAGACAAATACAATCTTAACAAATGGGTTCGCTGAACCGCGTTCGCATCACCACAGCTGCCAGGCAGATCGTCACTCAACCTAGACGATGCTTTCACGTTCTAGTCTCGACTTTGGTTGTCCGTGTTAATGCAATACCTCGGCATTTGATACCTCTTCAGCACCTCTTTTTACGCATTACGCCGATATCCAATTAATGTCAAATTCAGTTCCACCAGAAGGAAACGCTGAAGCTGGTACTCAGGCTTCGAACATAGTGCCACCAGCCGACCTGCCAACATTACAATCAGCCATTAAATCAGATGCGATAGAAGAAAGGGCAAGATTCTTACGGGAATATATAGACAGTCTCCCTCTTCCAGCACAGTCTCCATGTACATCGCACGATCCACGTACGGAAACTTCCTCTCTGCCTCAAGCCGTGTCTCGCTATCCAACCCTTCCTCAAAAGCACTAACATCCACCTGGCTCGTGTTGCTCATGTCAATCCCATTCTCTATCCCCTTTGGATAAAGCTTCGTCGTCTCGATAGGACTATACAGTCGTACGTACTTCCTTCCAACCACTTGACACAAGATATTATGGTAGCAATCCGTATGTAGCGGGCTCACAGTACTTGCGGGTCCAAACCAAGCATTTAACTGAGGCTCTTTGAGTTTCTGGATTGTCTGGCTAGCCAGTGCGGTCCCATGCACAGGCGGCGGTGGGTCGGTGTAGCAGTAGTCAGGGATAGCAATGTCCTTTCTTAAAGATGGGATTTGGTTGAAAAGATTATGCTGTGCCAAGTAGCCAGTTGATCGCTTTCGTTGGGGTGATGGAGATGTGATGTAGCGCTTCAGAAATTGGTTGAAAGAAATAATCTTTTGACCCCAATTCTTAGAGACATAAGACTGCCCAATTTCGATAGGTACAAGGCGGCGACCGTTAATCGTTCTGGAAAGAAGGTAGGAAGGCGATTTCCAGGGGCGATCTGTAAATGCTGGCCAATGTGTAAGGGAGTTAGCTATCACAAGTGGCTGGGGCCCGTCATAATTTGGAGTCGTGAGGTGATGCTCAAAAGCCGGTATAGTGAGTTTGTTTACCCTAGATACTGGATGGATAATATTCGGTGGAGGAATGGAGTCATCTGCAAAAGTGTCGGTAAAGTCGTCCGTACCAGGCTCTCTTAGTAAAGACGAAAGTGCTTGCAGAATATCCTCCATTATCTCTGAACGATTGCGTCCTACTGCACCAGCTAGAATGACTCCCATGTCTAATGTCCGCACGATGACGTACGGCCAATCGGCATAGGTGCGTTCTTCGCCTGCAACAGGAGACTCCAGAGTGTCATAAGTATCTTCTTCAGCTGAATTATCTTCTTCAATTCCAGAATTTCCACTATGGGGTATTCCCGGAATATTTTCGAAATAGTCCTGTCCCGAATTCTTGTTCATGAAAAGAAAGATTTGAAAGACTGCTTTAAGAATGCTAGCATCTGTATAAAGCCTGGGCCAACAAAGAGGAACATCTTTATACGCAAAGGAATAGAGCTTGCCGTAAGCCAATCGAATCAAGTCGTTGCATCGATGTTGACAAATGTCGTTTGGCTGTTGCCAGTCAGGCTGTTCAAGGAGAGCAATGGCTTCCTTCCATTGCAGTTCGATTAGATACGTGACTGAGCCTCCACAATCTCGAATCGGATCAGGAACACTTGCGCCCCTCATCAACGAATAGCCTATTTCGATGACAGCCCTAGAGCATGCCCGCCGCAGATTACCTTTCAATTTCGTGGCGGGTGCCATATTTATGGCTAAAGGATCTAAACATGTGAAGTGTGTGGATTAGCAACCTCGCCTAGTAAACATGTTGGTTGTATCGAGGCCTATCGTAGAGCCGGGTAATGAGAGGTGACATTTTTTCACAGCAGACAGCTATCCCACTATCAACGATATGTCATCGCAATTTACTTTCGCAGTTTGCGAAATTTTGCACAGTCAAGATATTAACAATGCATGGTTAGCAGCGGAACTATATACAAGCCGCAATGGAAGAAGCGGTGAATCCAGCATGGGGTAGCCGTTGGCCAATCCAACCGTGGTTGGCCGACTAAACTAGACTTGCGGACAACACACGTCTCGAACGTGCAGCAACGCCCACCTGGGATTGCTTCGGACCACTGAGGCTCGCCGCCAGGCAGAAACGCCTACTCTAGTCCCCCACGTCTCAGCAACCGAGTCCTTTGAACTTCTCTAGACAATTGGCCGGCAAAGATGGATCTGCATATGCGTTCTCCAGCCATGGCGTGCAACGCTTGCATAAACACTCACGCCAGATAGAAAGCGCAGTGGCACTTATTGGCCTGTACCAGGAAATGCGCAGCTGCGGGAATGGGTCCCCCAGACACGCACGGCGAAAGACCACAGGTTCCCACGCGAAAGGGTTGCCCTCTTACTGCTTCTACTTACCTTGTTGAGCTGGCCTTGCCCGCGAAGGTGTCGGGCGACCCAGACTCTACGACGAATAATTGAATTTTTGGCTCCGTCACAAAAGAAAACCTGCCTCCGACGCTTCCACCATATTGGGTCGAAAGAGCCCGAATTGTCCGGTAACCCCTACTGAGGCGTTTTGTCTGCTCTGATACGCGGCGTTCACTGATTATCGTGAGGTGAGGAAGCTTATGAGCTGTTCAAGTCCCCCATTTTCTGCCTCTTGCAATCAGAGCTACCCGTTTCTTCGAATAATGTGGCGGGATCGAGTTGCTCATTCTTTTACGGAAGATGGGACTTCTTTGCTTGATGAAACTTTGATCTCTTGATATTTGATTTGTTGCCTTCTATCGTTGCAAACATGTTGATCGTCGATCCTTGTACCAGGGAGCGCTTCGAAGTCATGGACCCTAATTGCGCCCTTTGCGACGCGCCGCCACATATACGATGTCCCTGCGAGAACGATAGCTTGGAACTTGCTGTTAGGCAGGCTGAGCACCGGACGATGAGCTCAATCATGGAGGAGATACGGTAGGTGGCCACCTCTTTTAACCCTCCGCCTATCTCCCGGAGGGCCTTTGTAATGTTGCACTATCGCGACTGTTATTACATCCACAGTCTCACCATAGAGACTGCTTTGCGAGTCGCCCAGTTATCTTTCATTAACAGCAAACTAACATTACTTTCTGTAGGGTTTGGGTGACACAGCACGCGAAAGATTACATCCTCCAGTACTACACATCACTCGTCTCACACCGCAACGCTCAACATCAAATTCACATACAATACCTCCATAATAGTGCTGCAATGTACCACATGCGAGGGGTTGACCCTTATGTCCTTGAACAAGCCGAGATGGAGCTAAAACGCGGCATCGACGAGGACTGGAGACAGAGCGTACGACGGTACCCAGAGGTCCTCGACTATTTCTATGGTCTTGTTGATCTACACCTACCTGGCGATAGCTCTCCCCAGGTCCAGGATCCTCAACTAGATAGTGGTTTAGGAAGGAGGAGAGTAGTACCGCACAAATCGACAGAAGTAGAGGTTCGAGAACCACCATCGCTGGAACGACATCGCAGCCGAAGAGGACGCAGACTTTCCACGAGGACTCCACCCCCCTTGGCCCCCTCAGCTCCTCCACCACCAGTGCCGAGAGCACCACCGCCACCGATGATGCCTGGGGTTCAGCATCATATGGCTACCCCAGGATATGGATATAGTCAACATATGTGGTAACATCTCGATAAAGAGTCAGACGATTATTCTACAGAGATAGCTGCTTAGACGCACTAGTGCAGTGGAACGGGTAGGTAACACAAGACTGCGCGCTACAAAGAATCAGCATTCGTAGCGGGGTTGAAAGATCTCTTTTTCCTTACAGATTGGTGAACCATTTTAGCGTCGGCGTTTGATTTTTACGTGTAGCTAGGGGTGTATTGTATTCTTGATAATAGATACAGCTCTGACGTTTATGAGCGATCTTAAATAATCATGTTGAGGGAGGGTCTCATTAAACAGCACACTCCTCATTCTGCCCTTATCGATAGGGAAAGTCTTGGCGGGTCAAGAGAACAAAATTGCGCGAACCCATCACCTGCCGCCCACCCAGACGACGCCGCTTTAGCGGGGTGAGTTCGGTGAGCTGGGTGAGGCAGCACCCGAGCATCACCACACAGCTCTTTCAAAATCGGAGAACCCCCATGATAGCGCCTTTCTCAATGCAACCAAAATCGGAGGCAGACACAGGGATGGCAATCCGCGCCTCACTGGACGGGGGGGACCATATAATGAGGCCAACTTCGCCTCTGTCAACCGACTTCGCTGCAGATTTCCTCTCTCCCCGTCCCGTTCTACCATGGTTAGAAAGGAAGCCACGGCAGAAGAGCTGCTGGCTCAGCGAAAGCGAATGGCTACCAGAGAGGAGTGCACCGAGAGAAAGACAGCATCAGAGGCGCCAACAAGCACGTGGAGAGAACTATCAGGGATCAAGATAGATTCTTGAACGTCTATGTGAAGTACAAAAGGCTGGTTTGATCCTATCACTGAACCCGGCTTACCTAGTTAAACAGGTGGGTGTATCTACAAGTGGAAGGCGACTGCAACGAGAGAGGATTACCTATGCCTGAGATTACCGCCGTCAGAGAGAACTGCCTTGGGAAAGGAGTGTCTGCTCCTGACATAGATACGGTCAAAGATTTCCTCCGTTTCTATATCGCTTCGAGCAAAGGGAAGCTCCACGATCGATCCACCGTGGACTCAGTCAATACCCATGCAGAGTGGTTTTTCGCTGGCTTCAGTCGCGTTACAGGGACACCAACAGATGCGGAGGAGAGAAGCGAGGTTTACAACGTATGTATCCCCCTAGAGGCAAGTTAATGCAATTAGACTGATCGCCGCCCCAGCAGTGGGTTAGAAGGACACTGACCAAAAAAGGGCTTATTCTGAACAAGAGGAGGCCGAAGCATCTATTTGGCAAAGAGGACTTGACCGAAGTCCTCCATTCACTTTGGACTAAAGACGATCTGATATTCATCCATGAACGCAATACAGTACAGTTCACGTTCATTTTCCACGTCTATTGTTGGACTGGGGCGAGGCTTAGTGCACTCTTTACCGGAGGTCTGCGCTATAAAGTAAGTGCTCGAAGCATGTAGTCAAAGGGTCGCTCTAACTTTTAAGGACATTGAACTTGTTATGAAACGCCGTCCTGGTGGAGGGTGGACACTTATTTATAAGATTGATTAGCGATGGGTGAAGAACAACCGTGACCCAGAATATATATCGTACGATCTCCCTTTACCTCCGCTTTCCCATTCGGTGGTACATATGCCAACTGACGATATACTAGTTTCGGTGCCGCTGGCAAAGAACTTGCAAAACTTCTGTACAATGACGGTGCACTCTTACTTCCAATGGCTATTGCAGATGGAGCCTTGTTCGGTTTCAAAACCATGGAGGATCTATGGCGGCAGGAAATCACTCCGGGGGAGGATGAAGTTCCTCTCTAGTGGAACGAGTCAATGAAAGAGTTACCGATCTTGCGGAATATCACCATAGATGAGGGAGTCATTAAGCAACCCATGACTAAAGCGACATTCCTTCAAATCTATCGGGCCACAATGAAAAAATTAGGATACTTTTGCGGCAGTTCAATTCATGCAATACGTCGCTATCCGGGCAAGAAGGTCGATGGTGTGTTGTCTCTCCGTCTCAAAGCTTCCAAATACAAGTGCGGACTTTGCTGATGGTCCGTCAAGAGAGATATACCGAGACTGAGCGTTCCCAGCATATAACTCAGAGCGACCCTCGCATTTTCGGTCAGAGCTATGTGGCGAACTGTCCATCTGTCGACGGACAAGCTGCTTTTCTGGACGAGGCGGCTGAACATGATCACATCGCGTATTTTCAGAGTCTGCGAAAATTTCGCGAAAAAGGTCTTCCCTGCCAACTCTCAGCTGAAATCGAGGCTTCCCTCAAGCAAAATTTCACACTTCTTGAGATGGAGAGCAAGGTTTGACATCTGGAAACTGACAATAAAGCTGATCCTTGTGAAATCAGAGAAGCAAAAAAAGAGGCTCGGGATTATCGCGCCAGTCTCAGGGCTAAGACCCTTGAGCAATATCAACAGGACTGGATTCGGAATCGGAGAGACCGGAAAATCATGACATGGGGGAAAGAGTCACCTGATTATGGCGTAAAAACGGACCTTTTTCAGAGTTTGAGTTTGATAATGCCTGAACGCGGCGGCCTCGCCGAGATGATGGCTTCTGATAAGCCTTTGATAGAAGGCGAAATGCGGCAGGCAATGCAAGATCTGTATACTTTGTGTACTCGAGATCTTATCATCTTGTGCCGCCCCGGAGAAGCACCTATTGATGGTGCCTGTCCACTCAAGCGCTATCGCTTGGAAATGGAAAGGTAAGTTCACATCCATCTTCAAGCCGGTCAGGTTTAACGGTTTCAGCCTCCCTAAACGCCAGCGAAGCACTCACATTCACGAGTGCCAGTGCAGAGAACTGGCAAGTACACTTGGACGACTGCAATCCCAATTACATTGCTGTTTTTAGTGTTTCAATTGGTTCGACGACGAAAAATGGGACGACCACTGCCAATTGCATCTCTCTTCAATAACTTTTAAAAGATGTGGCTCGACTACCTATTGCAGCACTACCATTCGGCCGGCATATTGCCCATATTGCTTGAATGATGCAACACTCTCGGCGTCGTCAAGATGACAGTCATGGATACGAGACCGCAATTTATGGTGCCATCTTGAAGCACATATAAGGATGTCTAGCTGGCCGTCTTCCTGTCCCCACCCTCTCTGCGACCTACAAATCAATGATGAGAAGTCATTCTATTACCATCTAAGCGATATACACAGCCTATGCAGGAGCGAATGCGGGAAAGAGCATAGCCGGAAAGCAAAGAACGACCTTGGACAGGACAAAGACGTGGGGAGT
>JAJDMX020000605.1:0-15387 GCA_022345685.2 Nothomitra cinnamomea | reverse complement strand
AAGGCCGTCATCGACGCCATGCGCGCCGAATTGGCGAAGACGGTAGGCAACTGATGCAGGCGGGCACGGTAAAGCAAATAGCAAGATTGCTGATATGATCACTACCACCATTGGATCGGCATTCTATATGCTCTAGTGTTGCGATTTCTTTTTTCGGACCATACGCGGAATCAGCATACGTGCGAATCTTACAAAAGCAACACCGGCCTTTCTGGCGCGCATATAGAGTCAACTTGACAGTTTGTGCATCGGTTGCATGTTTGTAACCGATATGGTCCGGGTTAGCATAAAGCTTCTCTTGCAAACCTTTAACGCGTTTGCGAAGTTGCATTAGACTTTCAACCCGAGAATGTTCCATTTGTTTCTCCTGTCTTGTATTACCACTAAGATAGCACAAGACAGGTCAATGTCAAGAATTACTTGATCAAGTACTTTTGAACTTGAGCCAGTGATAGCTTGTACGCCCGAGCTGTACCAGGAAGCTTCTCCGTGACGAATGCATACTTCGGACGGTTTGGATAATATTCAACAATTTCCAAAACAATATTTCCAAGCTTGATCTTAGAACCACAAAGCGGATGGGTGGTCTGGATGACGGTACGTTTCTTGGGCATACGCGCCTGTTCCTGTTCTTCGGAAAGATTAAAGGAAACTACCCGAGAATATACAGGTTCAACAACGCGTGAATTAATAAAAGCTTTGCGGAAGCGAGCATAGATTTGTTGAAAGAACATGCCGTGACCGCGTTCATAAAAACCCAGTTCCTTATACTGACGAGCACTGATCTTGAGCGGGGACTTAGAAAAGGGCAAGCTGAACTGAACAACATGTGCCATTTCGTGCGCAATGAGAGTTTCAAGCCAAAGCTTCCAATCATTCGTTTTGAAGCTGGACAAACTATGACGCTTTGCAACCGAAGGATATTCACTGAAACCCAAAACTTCATTCGCAATGACATAACCGAGGTTCAAAATCATTACAGGGACACCGTAACGGACGCCGGCCGAACCGTAAACATTCGCTTGACGAAAGGTGATTTTCAGATCGAGATTGGAAACATCAACACCGAACTGTTCAAGTGCGAAGCGCTTGTATTCGTTGATCGTTTCAACAACATGCTTCGATACTTCAATCTTCGACGGGATCATACTTGGCTCCTTTGTCTTGTCTATGCTAGTAATTTAGCACAATTCAGGTTAGAGTCAAGGGATTATTTTGACCTGAATATAAAAGGATCATCAATTGAGACTTAGTTTGAACATCATTGCTTCTTCTTGGGTCCTGAACAAAAATTCAAGACGAACAAAATCATCAACATCATTCATTGTAATATAATAGACGTTATGAATGAATTCAACCTGATTAGCTGTTAACAAACGTAATGAATAATCTATATTATTCTCATTGAGCCACATTTGAGTTGTTTGATTTACTTGTATGGCGGATGGTCGTCCATAAGATTTACCCCTGTTATATCGGTTGGTGTAAAACAAGGTAGGACTGTTATCTTTGTATTGGTGATCAATAAAATAATCTTCTGAATTTACAAAGTCAAATATGTCCAAAAAATTATTACGATCTATAGATGTTATAACACCATTCATGAATTTCATAATAGGAATATACATGGGGATTGTTCCCTATCTAATAAATTAATTTAAAAGCCAACATATCTTCGGGTGTCTCGAAAAATACTGCGATTGATCCAAGGTTTGCATATTTGTTTAATACAATTATACTAAACATGTCATTTTCGAAAACTAATTCCTGTTCAGTGTTTACCCCGAACGAATAGTTCACGTTATTCTCATCAAGCCATTCAGTTAATTCATCATTTAGCATATAGCCGTGAAAATCAGTAGCATGGGCACTGTGAAGAGTTTTATAAAAGAAATAACAATCCTTTTTCGGAATTTCGTTTCCCCGACTAGTCACCCACAAGTCCTTACCCGCATCGGTTGTTTCAACACGAAACCATGTCGTATGTTTATCTGAAACACCAACGATGTATTTGCGGGCTTTGAATTTATCAAACGGAATAAACATTAATTATCCTTGCAAAACAATTGAATCATAAAGTTCAATATCCATTTCACATTTCATCTTAAACAAGATTGCATCGTCTTTGGTTCGAAACGTTGCAATATTCAAGAAACTACTGGAAATGTATTGGTCCAATTCACTACCACCAAAGGATACCTTCAGTGACTTTTCTTGATTTGATCGTTGTGCTAGTGGATTAGTGACACGCAATCGTCTGAATTGATGATGATCGACAACACCAAAATATGGATGGTTACCGATAACCTTAACTGCAAAATCTAGCATCGTGTTATGCAGTCGAAAGCCAGAAGCTGTTAACCGATGGATTACAGCTTGAGGACTATATTTCATTTCTTTTAGAGCTTCAAACTCAGGCGTAATGATAGGGGTAGGGTCATCTACTAGACAAATAAAACCATCATCAACATAAAGGGTATGAGTTGATCCGAGCAAGATAAACTTGAATCGTTCAATTGCGGCTTCGTATGTCGGATACGACGGATAGGTCCGATTAAAGTTACCCAACGAATGTCTTCGGATCACATACTTGTGTTCACTCATTGCCAGATGCGATCTTTCGAGCTAAGTGTTTTCGGTAATTGTAATATTCCAGACCATTCATTGCTTTGACGAAGCTTTGCATTTCATCATATCGGGTACGGCCTTCATGCGCAGAGACAATCTGGTTACGAATTTCGACAAGATGTTCAATCGTACGCATATAGGTTCCTTTCTCTATCGTTTTTTCTAATCTATCACAAAACAGGTTATTGTCAACTAGTCGCGGCAAATACTTTCAAATATTCTATTTTTTCTTCAACGAGTTGTTCTTTGATTCCGGTGATATTAAAAAAGAAACATGCTTTGTTATGAAATGCGGCGGTAAATGGGACAGATGAGTTATATGGTGAAAGAAACATTACATAGGATAACGGTTGTTGTATACGAGCAAATTCTTCATCTGAGCTAAACATATTTCTCAATTCATCAATATCATACGCAACTCGTTTATCACCCCATACTTCACCTTCAAACAACTTTGAAATCAAGATTATATGTTTGAAATCATTGGACACGAAATACCCTCACATTGAAACATTTTCTTCTGGTGAATAATAGGCTTGTATTAAATCAACAAAATATATAATCTCATCCTGCGACATATCAGTAACATTTAAAAACAATAAAGATGCAGTTTCCCACATTGAGGTTATCAAACTACATGTATGAGTATAACTCTTTATTATCTCATCTGAACCTGTGAAGATCCGATGTAGTTGTTCGGCGTTCCATTCTTTAATGGTAGTAATCCATTTACCGTATGTTGTATATTCAAACATGATAAATTTATTCAATATGGTTAGCCTCCATTGGATTTATCCAGCTTAATACGAAAAGCGAATAAAGTCAATGAAGGCCGGTATATTAGTTTCTGAACATGATTTTTTCGAATTTACCAATGTTGGTAGCATCATGTTTAACTTTGAATCTGACCCATTGCAGATTAGAAATAATATTGCATCCGAAGATTCCGCAATACTTAACCAAGCGTGTCTCAAAACGATCATCTAGCTTGATTGGGAACCATTGTGATTCATCGGGGATTGTTGAAGCAATAGACCCTTCAGCCCATACAGAACCAGTCCAATTGTCTGTGTAGAATCCCAAAGTGTGCAATCCACAAAGAGAACCATTTTGAAGATTTCCCTTGAAGTTTTCACTAACGTAATATGTTATAAATCCGTTAGGGTTAACTGGGGTGAAATATTCGTATTTTGATTCCTGACTTACTACACCTTGAAGTTCAGAACCGAACATCATTTCATAATAGCCGTGACCCGCATCATATTGGTCAGTGTTTAGAATTTGTGAATAACCATTATCTTTTAGATAAGAAACAACATAACGACCATATCCGATTGGAATATCTTTTGCCATGAAAGGCAAAATAGTGAGACGAGCAATACCTCGTTTCGCATCAACAATCGTAAGTGGAATATTGGCGAGTGTTCGTCCATTGATATAGTCGGTCAAAGTGATAAACAATTCACGACCTGTCAAATCGATTGGTTTTCTGTCCACATCGCGAATAATAAATTCCACATCTGTCTGTGAATTTTTAAAAAGAATGAAATCAGGATTGTGCATAGCCATGTTCCTATTGATATGGACCGCGATATCTTCCATAGTCAACCAAATTCTTCTCTTTGTCTCGTATAAAATTACCGAACCCATCTTGAAATCCCAAAAATATTTTTGTATAAATACTCCGTTACGTTTATTTAGCAGAAAACCAAAAGAGAAACCGTGATAGAAACATTAAAAAAATTCCCGTTCCTAACTCATGCAACATATGTTGATACTGAGTATCTAGGCATCATCGGTAATAGCGACTCGCAGATTACATCCATGTATATCTACGGGATGCTTCCTGATGTCGAGTTGAAACGATTATTCTTACTTTTAGGAGAAGAATGGTGGTGGGAAACAAACAAGACATTACCAATTAATTTAGCATTGAAATCCAAATGGGCTGTTTTCAAACCATACATGAAAACATTCATCACTAAGGATCTAGTAATTCACGCTGGACCTTGCACCAAACTCGAAGACCTTGATTCGAAGCGAATCAAGCGTCGTCAAATTCAATTGATTAAAAAGTTAAATTAAACGGCTAGAATTAATTCAGGTTCTAGTAGAATGGCCGGCTTTGGGTCACAAAGTACCTCTTCTACCAGAAGATTCATTTGCACCACTATAAGCATGGCATAAGAAAATGAGTGAGATTTCTTGAAACTGTAAAGGTCTTTATCAGACTGTTCCCAAATAGTTTCTCTTACTGTCGACCATGTCTTTCCCACAAGATGACGCTTTGCAGGACGAATCATTGCGAGAACCATTGCTAGTTCCTCGATAGACTGTGGTTTCATTTGCTTGACAACATCAAAGTGTCCATTAAGATGGAACAACTGATTTACAAATCCTTCATCTTCAAGAAGTTCCCAAACAGGTTCCATTTCCAATAAGTTTTCTAGGTGTTCGTTATCGTTGATACTCTTGTAAACACTTACATTAAGAAAATCGACCTTAAAGAAACCGTTGTCTTCTGCGGCTTTATAATCGATAGAACAAACGTCGGTGATCGGATCACGTGGAACGTCATGCAAGTAAACACCAACATTGTGTTTCTTGATAATACCATCGTTAATAATGCTAGCCGGAGTATGAGCTAGGAAAGCCAATGCCGCATCCCGGTCAGCAAAATCGATATCAATATCTGTTACTTTTTTCATGAAAATTTCAACTTAAACTCTATTGCGTCAATTTGATCTGTAAAGGTAATGATATAATCGTATACTTTTCCGTCTATGTATCCGGATTCATAATCACACAAAATATCATATGTGTGATTGGGTCTACGTTCAGCTAGCCAAACAATGAATTCATCCATATCGCTATTGTTAGTAGCTGCTATATAAAACGTAGTTTGTTCTTTACCTTGTAAGACTAGCATAGTTATTTTCACTTTGTATTGTCAATTACTAATTGTATCCTTGGTCCGGGTTTATCATTAAACGAAAAAACATATGTTTTCTCTGTTCGAATAACCACTTTATCATCTTCGGTGCGAGTAATGATAAGAGTGTCAAAACCTGTGTTACCAGTTGATTTTAGATATTTACACAAAGCGCCAGCAACGAATTTAAATGTCGCAAATGGTTCACGGAATCGAATAGTAATATCATCTAGTGTACCATCGAAGCTGTTCAGTAAGTCAAAGCTTGCATAAAGAACAACATTGAAATGGTTCAATTCCAAATCGGCCCATGTTTCGATTCCATCAAACAATTTGTTTGATATTTTTGAAAACAATGGATCGGGTTTATCCCAAAATGCACTTACATAATTTTCATCGGTTTGATTAATGTCCACTGACCAAAATCTTCTATTGATTTGATCACCAAAGATAAATTTCATGTCTTCTTATCTCTTTCCAACCACAATACTATTAGCCAACTTAGCGTCGTGTGAATTCACACGAGAAACAAGCTGACGGGAAGCCCTACGTAACTGTTCAAGATCATTACGAATTTCACGGTTTTCTTTTTTCATATCTCTGATCTGATCTTCTAGCAACTTTACATATGCTGCACTTGGGATCGTCACGGTTTCACCGTTCAAATCGATTTCATGCATGTGTGAGTTAGTAAGCTTTAGGCCACGCAAACGCTTTGCAGCGGGTGCTATAATAGAAGGTGCAACCGGCGTAGTTGTAACCGGTGCATTCGGACTATCTTTCTTAACTCCATACATTTTCGAGAAAAAATTTGTCATATTTAAATACCTGCTAATTCAAACTGATATTGAATCGTTTGAATTTCCTCTTGATAATCGGTTATCTTTGTAGACCAATAACGAACATCAACAATATCTTTGATCATTACAAGTTGTTCATTACTTAAACGTTCAAGCAAGTCATGTCCAATTGTGAACAAAGCCCAAGGCGCAATCTTGCCTTTTTTAATCCAAACCGTCGCCAAAGATGGAGGAATCTCACGAAAGAAATTAAACCATTCAGCCTCGTTGTCAGTTGCCCATTCGTCCATGAGAGTTGCCGTGCGTTCGAAAGCTTTTTGAAAATGTTCTGTTCTTCCGTACTCTACAATCCAAACTTCATATGTCTTTGGATCAGTCCACTTAGCTAATTTTACATTTAGCTTAATTAGGAATTTTGTAAATCCATCTGGATCCATAGCCTTAATGTCTACTAGATACTTACCATATTTAACAAAGTCGGTATAATACTGAGACTTAATAAACTCTTGCTGGGTTTTAGGTTTCTTTGCTCTCATTGAGAGTTCATAGAAAATCTGATAAGCACGAAATGCCATCATCGCGTATTTGTCTTCGCGCCAAAGCCAACGTCGCTTCTGCTCGCAAACGTGGTTAATAAGAGAATTCTCACGAATGAAAGAACGCTTGCAAAATTCACATTCGAATTTTTCAGTTGCATCATCACATTTCATTTTAGTTGCAGCCATTTTTGAATTCATCCTTTAGCGTCTTTGTTTCACTATCCGAAAGACCAAACTCTGAGATCAAAGTCTTAACATCATCCGGGGTGATTCGTCTTTTTATCAATTTCAATTCTGCATTATTTAAGAGCGGATTATTTTTCATTAACAACCCATCTAAAAATGGTGTTGCTGAGGCTACTTTACCTTTTGGTACTTTATACCAAGATGTTCTTGGTGTTCTAGAACCTGTCTTGAATTCAGATGCAATCGTCGCCAAAAGCTTCCAAAGCAAATCAGGATGGTTCTTGAGCAAATCAACGTGTCGATTCATATTGTCATTGAGGAACTGTAATAGAATTGGATGCGCGTTCTCTGTTCCAGAAATCCAACGCATAAGAACACGAGGTGAAATTTCTTTCTTTTCCTCATCTGTTAGACGTTCATAAAAACTCAAATCGCCGTTGTACAAAGCAGGAAGTGTCTGCTTGAAAAGATCCAACTTATATTCTTTTGCCATATCAAGTGCCTCTCTTATTACCAATTATTTTACATTTTAATTAATATTATCATATATAGTCAAGTTTATAAATTTTAACTAAACGTATAAATATTATTATTATTATCGCAATCCTTTATGAGGGGAATGAATATGGGAAGACCACTTAAAAAGAAATATTTCGGCGAGCCTGTTGGACTAGACGCTCGTTTGACACTTACAAAGGTATTGCTTGACGGCATGCCTGCATTTGGTACAGATTTCTGGATCATCAAGCAGACCGGCACAGGTCGTTTCTTGGTAACTAACGGAACTGATACTGGCGTAGCAACACTCGTAGCTAATGAACCAACAAATGCTGGCGAAGCAACTATTGAAGTGCTAGCAGCTGGTGCAACTGTACCTGAATTTGCACGCGTTGTATATAACCGCACTGTTAAGACTTTCGAAGACGGTGTATACGATTGGAACTCCGAGGGAACTGGTACTGCTGTTCTTCCTTTCAAGGACGAAACAACAGACGGTGAACAGGCTCTTGAAGAACTTAATGAAGCTACGGATCCAGCAGCTATCGTTGCGTTGTTTACTGCAAAGCCAACAATGTTCTTCACTCCAGAATCCAAAGCAGAATACGATGCAATCAAGGGTTCTAATCCAGAACTAATTGCTAATCGTCAGGCTTCTGCGGCTGCTGGTGTTGCGGAACACATTGCTTTGTTCGGTGCATTTACAACTGTTGAAGGCATGCGCGAAGTTGTTGCTTATCAGGTTGCTACAGAAGCACACAAGGCAGCATTCATTTTTGCTGTTGACTCTGCTACTACTGCAAACACAATCAAGAAGGCTTTCACTGATAATCTCGGTGTAGTTGTTGCTGATCGTGCAGACATCATTGCTACGTTCTTGGCTTCCGATAAGACAGCAGCTAATTCTCGCGGCGAAGCTCTTAAGACAGATGATTTCACTGTTGTATTGGGTCAGCTTAACGATCTTATCGTTGCAGACGATTCCAAGCTTGGTGCAATCTTCACCGATATCCTTGCTGGTCGTAACGGCTTGTCCGACAAGAAGTTCTTCGGTACAAATCGTATGCTTCCAGTTATCAAGGAAGCAATCGAAACACAGCCATAATAATTTATACAAAAAGGGGAGACTTGGTCTCCCCTTTTTTAATTGCTTAATTTATAAATCAAAATATTATCTCTTAGCGCATCATTGATGACCATTAGCTTATCTGATCGAGCAACAAATGTTTTCTTTCTTGAAGAAGTGGACTTCGAATAAACATTCACTTCAACGCGTGATCCATCAGAATTCTTCGAACACACTGTCCCAAACCAAAGTTCATTATCTACTGTAAGTGTGACAACATCGTCAATTTCTGGTATATGGCCAAAAATGTCTGTAATTGCCGCCTTTGCTTCCTTCTTTTGCTTTACAATCTTTGAACGATCATAAACCTTTTTCGTGGGTCCAGTATAATTGGGCATCCATGAAAATGAACATTCATACGGTAGATTCTTAACAACAGTATTGTCATCAAAACAAAGCTTAAACCAAGTTGTAATGTACGAGTACAAATAACTGTGGATGTACTGGTCAAACGTGATTCTGCTCATATAGGTAGCAAATGCACCAGTACCCTTCTTTGCATTAAACTCTATTTCAGTTTTATAAATCGGATAGATACAATCATCAAGATTCATTTCCAAACGTGCGATTGTTCCTTCTCTAGGATCATATCCGTGAACTGCAACATATACTGGAATATCAGCTAGAATATTCTTGATAGCCGCAGTTGCGTGATTAGACATATTTGCCAAAGCAGCACTCGAATATATACGTGAATCATAACCCAAAGGATGAGTGTACATATCTTTATTCATGCGTAGTTCCTTCGTATTAGACCATCTGTGCGATATCGAGTGAATCCGGTATCTTGTTCACATCCTTGACAAAGAACGCGCAAGGAGGGTTGTCACTCGTCGTTAAGGGTATTGCTAATATGTGTCCGTACTTTAGCTTGGGCACATACCATTTAACATCGGGATAAACGTCAGTAATTGCGATATTATGGAATTCAGGCATATAGCCGGAAATTGGATTAATCACAAATGCGTCAAAATCTCTATCATTGATTTGCTTCAAGGGAACTGTTTCAACTTCCCCTGAATGCTTATCTGCGATAACAATAGACCAATCACTTGGCATTTGAATTCGATGCGGCCCAATAGTAATATCGAAACTTGGTTTATTAAAGCTTTCCAAGAAAATGAGCGGAATAAAAATATAATCTACATTCTTTGCGTCGGTGTAGTCGAGTACCCCGTAGCGTAGATCATCAACTTCATCCGGAACATCATTCATTGAAAATGACTTGTTGGTTTCTGTAATGATTCTCATTGTTATATCCAATTTATTACCCTAGGGTAATCGTATGTAAAAAATCGATCCGAGCATTACACTCTTCGTATGAATTATACTAACACAACGTATGTTAACTTTCATTAATATTATTATGTTTTGTATTCGACTTTCTTAACGCTATATGGATATTCCGCTTCTTTATAAAACTTTTTACGCTTTGTCAAGTGAGCGGCAGAATATTTGCAATTGCTCGTAACGTCATAGATTTGAACGAAATCCTTGTCCTTTGCAACACGAATACCACGACCGATACTCTGAATGACGCGAACAAAACTCTTACCTGGTTCCAATAGAACTAGGTTGAAAATTCTAGGAATGTTTAGACCAACCGCCGCAACACCATAAGTTGCAATTAGAATCTGGTTGTCATTGTCCGCAATACTAGAATAAGAATCATTACGATCCTTAGATTTTGTTGAACCACTTACGAACGTAGAACCAGGTAGTAGTCCAGCCATTAGATTACCAGTTGAAACTCGGTTAACCAGAATCAACGTATTACCGGTTTGTGCAGTGGCGGCAACAAACTTAGAAATGAAATCTAATCGTGTTTCATCTGTCACCAAATATTCATATTCTTCATGGTACGTATCGAACTCCAAGTAATCCATAAGCTGAACAATATCAACGTGACACTTTGAGAGAATTCCCTTATCCATAAGTTCTTTTGCAGCAACAGTCGATGTAACTGGACCCAAACAAGCAACAATAACATCGGCCGCATATGGTTCCTTTGGAATAGTTCCGGTTAGTCCCCAACGAATCGGAATGTGGCCGAATGCACCAGTTAGCATGTTCTTCAACACGTCTGATTTTGCGCCATGACATTCGTCAATCATCACGCACACAACATCTTCTAGGAAATCTTCGAAATCCACTTTAGAAGTTTTAGTTTTTGCTGAATTGCCCTTTGCAAGGCGGTCCAAACTCTGCCATGTACAGATGGTGTGCGTCTTTCCGGTTTCTTTCTTATCACCGTAATAAACACCCACGTCTAGACCTAAGTTCTTATAATCGGCTGCTGTCTGTTCAACTAGAGATTTATTTGGAACAACAATGATCGTTCTACCATATGCCTCGCAAAGATGCGAAAGAACCGCAGTAATGATTGTCTTGCCTGCACCAGTTGCAAGCTGACCTACACTTTGTGGATTCTTGAGCATTTCGTTGATAGCAACGTATTGATGCTCACGTAGTAGAATAGGTTTACCCTCCGCTGGATGACCTTTTGGCCAGATTCCATTCGGCATGAAATCAACAATATAGTTTTCATCAATTTCAGGAAAATCTAAATCATATTGCACACGATGATCTTCGATATTATCTAGGTCAACTTCGTATCCTTCTTTCTCTAGAACCGGAATAATTCGATCCAATAGATTCAAATAGGAGTTACCGTTAACCGCAAATAGACTCATCATACCATCCCAACGTCCTAGTCGGAATGCTGGAGTATGTCGTGCATGTGGAAGAAAGTGTTGAAGTGCTTCTTTACAAGCACGTCTAGCTTTGGGATCAAGATCGGGGAATGAGATATTAACCTCATCATGAATAATAAGTTTACATTTTTTCACAAAATCACCTTTAGCCGTAAATTATATGTAAATTAACTCTACATTATTTACGACTAAAAGGGCAATTTTTAATTAAAATTTTAACTATTATTGAAACAGGTTAAAACAAAGTTGTTCCTCAACCGTATTCAAACTAACCAAAATATTAAGTCGAATATCATTCTGTTCTGTGAAAATTTTGATCTTTTCGTATTCTGCTTTTGTTTCCGGAACTTCTGGAATAACAAGATTTTCCATATGATCTAGAACGTTGAAAGGAATTTTCTTCAAATCATCAACGATGATAAACCTGTTCGAACGCTTGAATGATCCATCATCCGATAGTTCTGATTTCTTCAATGAATTTGTAATCGAGGAACTAATCTCGGTATTCGTGGTCAAAATAAACGTGTACTTGATATCTGCACCAACGGATTTTTCTTGCTGGCTGCTGAGATAACGGAACACAGAATTCTTCTTTGCATGAAGCCATTGTGCGGGTTTCAACTCATTTACTGAACCACCATTCTGCAAGAATTCTTCAATTGTTTTACCATCAAGCTTGCGTTCGATAATATGATTGTACCGCTCTTGAATTTCCATTCGATTTGATGACATGAAATGATTCACACCAAATGTAGAACAAACCCATTCAGAATCAGGTGTAGTATCAACATCAATATAAATCTTTGCTAACTCAAAAATAGCAGACCAACGCAAAGGAATTTTTTTGGAACGCAAACACATAATGAAATTATTGCCGTTAGACGCGTTGGGTGCGAAGAACGTTGTTTCTGTATTATTGACTAAATGATTAATAATCGTATTGTTCTGTTTCAGAATTTGTTTGAAACAATAATCAAATAACCCGTACAAATAATCATATTTGTATTGGTTTGCAGTCGAACCGGCAATCAACAGGATTGTTGTCTTTGTAATCTCAGTTGCTAGTCCCGCTAGAAAATATTCATCCGAAGAAAAATAATTATGGCGTGGAATAACCGGGGTGGAACCATGGATGGGATTGGATACGATCACTAGTTGATCATAAATTACAGGGACTTCACTATTATCACGCTGAGCTAAATCTTTTGGATTCGCAACAACATACCAAACACGATGAGTTGTTGTACGTGAACCATAAGCATCATGATTGAATGTATTTTTCACGATTTCATCATTTGGAAATAGGAATTCAATTGTTTTAACGAATTGCTGAAAATACTGCTGATTAGGAACAAAGATCGCAACATTCTTGGAATCACTAAAATGAGCAGCCATACAAATATTCTGCATGATCTTTGATGTATCAATGTCCCATACAACACAAACCATTCGATGCAGATAATCAAGCTGCATTTGAATAAAATCAAAATCGGATTTTGCTGCTTGTTCAACTAGAACATCATCCGTATCAAACGAATACTGCACTGCTAGTTCAGCAACTTCATCCGATATAGTAATGTTGTCAATCGCTTGCATACGGGTTGCTAAGCGAGCCAGTGCAGGGGTTGAGGGCAAAGAAAGCTTGTTATACATCGGGGAACATCCATTTCATTTCACTTAGAACCATAGAAGAAAAATTATTATCACGAATCTCCAAAACGAGCTTGTCGTCTTGAATTACGGCGGATGATTTCTTATTGATGGAGGAATTGATTTCAAAGATCAACTTCAAAACATCATCATCAAAATCAAAATCATTCTCTTTAATGAAAGTACTAATACCCTCATAGTTCTCAGAGTTAATATGAATGACCCATACTTTCGTAAACGATTCGTTCATATAAGATGCTTTGAAGAAACTTGTCGATCCGATCCTACGCATTTCTTCTACTAAGTTAGATCGCCAAGGAAAGCGAAATATAACAAATGAATCGTAGAGATGCCGAACTTCTCTAGCAATTTCTTTGCTTTCAACAAGTGGACGGGTATAAGCGGGAGAGGCAATCAAATTACGCAAAATTGTTTGTTCAGCTAACGGGAACAAAGAAATGCTTCGATTGATGATGGACAATGCAACTGTAGCCTGTTTTGTTGTCAGGCTTTTTGCTTGGTATTGGATATTGTTGAAATTGCTTTCAATAAATTTTTTATCCCATGCGCTAAGGACACGGTATATGCTTTTGTTATTATACAAGTGCATAAGCACCTGCTCGACGGTATCTAACTTTGCGGCCATGAGAACTATCCTTAAATATGTTTAATACATAATAGAATAATTTCATGGCCGCGTCAAGTCAGTTTATGCGAATATCTAATCGATTAGATTATACGCTGAAATCTTCCATTCCCGCAACTTTTAGTTTCACGAGATTTCCGATTTGGAAGTGCTTGAAATCCAAGCCCTTCATAATCCCCAAATACTGATTGCGGAGCAGAGCAATCTGATTCAATAGTAGGGATAGTTCAAGTACGTCGGCATCTGCATCTGCATACTTTTCAGCATCACGACTAGAGAGGGCTCTATTATAATTTTCCAAGAAACTTTTGAAAGCCTTGGAACGTGCCTTTGTATGTTGGATTTCCAACAGTTTTAGAATTGCTTCTACTTCTTGAAGTTGACCGAATCGATGTTCGACAATACCGGGAAGCATTGAACTAGCCTTCTCGATTGAACCCTTTAGCTTTACTTCTGTTCTTGCCGCTTCTAGTTCATCTTCGAAATATAAGAATGCCTGTACTAGATTATCTCTATTTGCATTGTCATTTCTAACCTTTTCATACCATAAGCTCATAATAGTTGCCTCTTGTAGTGTGCCAATTAGTCGTCGTAGCCTTCGTCATCATCTGATTCGCTATCTTCGATATATTCTCTTAGAGCTACATCTAGATATTTGTCTTCATTAGCTAAGTCATGTGCCGCTTCGTAAAGGTCAACGTGATTTTCAAGTACCTTTAACAAAGAGATTGCAGTATCTTCGCGCTTTGAAGCCGGGATTACATCACGAACTGCATCCCAGATGTTCATAATTAGTTCAGCGTCTTTATCCATTGTTATACATTACCTTTGTGTTAATTTCAATATTTTTGCCATTTCTATCATAGTTTAGAATAACAGCTCTATTTACTTTTAACCAAAATAATAGCTTTGGTTGGTTTAATAACCAAAGCTATCACTGTTTCAATTAGATCTCTTCGTCAGTTTCAGTAGCTACAGCTACTTCTAGATCCTTTGCACTACGACGCATATCCCACTCGTCGTATTCTAGCATGATTTGATCAAGGAGGTCTTCCTTGATACCCTTACGGAAATACTTATGTTCTGTGCCGTCAAGACCGGTATACTTGAGCTTGTTACCCTCCTTGACTAGAACACCCTTGTGTTCGAACATATCGATAAGACCAGTGTATGGGTTCATACCTGTCTCATATGGAATCTTGAGTTCTACATTTTCGAATGGTTTTGCGTAACGAGACTTCATTACCTTAACCTTACTACGAATACCTAATACATCTGATACCTTGTTACCATCTTCATCTTCCTTTAGCTTTAGCTTCTGCATTGCGATAACAATTGAAGCTGCATAAACTGGACCGGAACCGCCAGAAATCTTTGGATCTGGATCGAACATGTCCTGTGAAGCGTAAGAGTGGTTTGTACATACTAGACCAATATCATATTCACCGAACATGTTTACGCAATTGGTTACTAGTGCCTTTAGTGCCTTTGGCTTACGACCCATATCACCCTTTAGATCACCTTCTGAGAACTGACGGATGTCAGTCGGTGTCATAAGCATTCCGAGTGAGTCAATCACGAATAGAACCTTTGGTCGGTCTGCGCGTGGTAGGTCTGCATATTGTGCCTTGTAGTCCTTCATGAAATCATGAATGATCTTTGCAACGT
>JAJDMX020000604.1:0-15465 GCA_022345685.2 Nothomitra cinnamomea | reverse complement strand
GCGTTGACGCGGATGCCTTCGTCTGCGACTTCCTTGGCCAGGCCGAGGGTGAAGGAACCGGTATCACCGCAGGTACGGCCAATATCACGACGACCGTCGGCGGTAGCGCCTTTGGTGTAACGGTGGCAAGTATCACCCTGACGTCAGACAGCGGTAACCTGTCTCCGGCGAACTCGTCGCTGGCAGCGGCACCGGCAACTATCGTAGCTAATGGCACGACGGCGTCGACCGTTACACTGACCCTGAAGGACGGGAATAACAACGCCGTCAGCGGCCAGGCGGTCACCTTCAGCAGCAGCCTCAGCGGTGGCACATTCGGCACCGTGCAAGACCACGGAGACGGCACCTATACCGCTGCGTTTACCGGTATTACGGCGGGAGCCGCGGACATCACGGCCAGCGTCGGTGGTACTTCATTTGGTGTGAGTGCGGTGACCGTCACGCTGACAGCAGACAGCGGCAACCTGTCCACCACAAACTCGACGCTGGCAGCCAGCCCGACGAGCATAGTGGCAGACGGTACGACGCCGTCAACCATCACGCTCAGCCTGAAGGATGTAAACAATAACGCCGTAAGCGGCCAGACGGTGACCTTCACCAGCAGCCTGACGAACAGCAGCGTCGGTACTGTAACGGACAACGGCGACGGTACCTACAGCGCACCGTTAACCGGAACGACGACGGGTACGGCGACCATCACCACCAAAGTTGGCGGCAATAATTTTGGCGTGACGGCGGCGACGGTGACGCTGACAGCGGGGGCTGTTGATGCATCCCAATCAACGCTGACAGTTAACAAAGCCAGTATTAATGCCGATGACACGACCGGCTCGACCATTACCTTTACCGCCAAGGATGTCCACGGCAACCTGATCAGCGGACTGGCGGCGGCCTTCACAAACGGTCTTGCGAACACGAATATCACTACCGTGGTTGACCATAATAACGGCACCTACACGGCGAATATCACGGGAACGCAAACAGGTAACGCTGATATTGAAGCGCAGGTTTCGGGGGCACCGGTAGCGGGAGTAACGGCCAGCGTGACGATAACGCCAGGGGCTTGGAATGCATCGCAGACAACGCCTGTCTTGACCCTTAGCCAACCCACTACGTTCTGTGTTCTGGTTTCGGGGGTTTATAGAAGAAACTATTTAACATTGAATCCGCAACCGCTGTTCGACAATCACGGTAATACTCTCACTGGTACCTATGCTGCTACGTGGAATGGGGTGACTTTAACAACAGCAACGGGGGGAACTGAGAGCTTAAGTGGAGCAGCTAATGTTACCTTTGATAGTCATGCTCCTTTTTCACGGGCAGCACCGGCAGACAGTTTCGCCACCGAAGCTGCGTGCCAAGCCGCCAGAGTTGTTGCTACCAGTACTACTGTCACTGTGACCTCAATTAACGACGGTTTCAGTACCAAGCCCGTTAACAAGCAATTCATAATAGGGACTGGTTCTTAATAGAATAGCTATCCCTGCGTAACAAAGCCCGGCGTTGAGTCACTGACCTAACGCCGGGCTTTTTTGTGCAATTTTTAGCTACCATATATTTTTTGGATATGAAGTATCTATTTTCAGAAAACCAGCGCATCTGAGGTAAACAGGCATAACCTTGTTGTCATCGACATATAGGTCAACTTAAAGATCATACTCTCCTTAAATCCATAAAAGGTTGTGCATTTTTTGATAACTCAATACCACAAATCAGTACTTCATAACCTTATTGTCACGCGGCTGGCAGTATCTTAATGTCACTTCCCCCTCGAGCGCGTTCTCGGCTAAAAGACATCACCTTTGTGTCATTGATCGCCGGGTATATCTAAATGTCACTCTGATTATTGAGATTTGATTCATTTAAATAGCTGGTTGTCAACAAAATAAATCCGACTGGCAACGGGGTGCAGATCGGTTAGGTGGAGTTATACCAAGTGTTTAGCGCTGGGATAACCTCATGCTTACTGGCGTCCACGGCCAGGTGCAGCTTCCACCAGACGCACCGGAAAATCAGGGTCGCTTCAGCCGACGGGGCTTATGGCACCAGACGGTGCCACGACGAACTGCAGCGTAAGAAAATCAAAGCACTTATCCCGCCGCGAACCCGGGCGGGTTACTGGCCGGCTGAATATGCCGACAGAAATCAGGCGGTTGCCCGGCAACGGCTCACGGGAACCAATGCGTACTGGAAATGGCTCACGGGTTACAACCGACGTTCGGTGGCTGAAACGGCAATGTACCGTGTCAAACAGCTGTTTGGTGGGCATCTTACGTTGCGGGATTATGATGCGCAGGTTGGGGAGGCTATGGCCACGATCCGTGCATTAAACAAAATGACGCGTGCAGGCATGCCAGAAAGCGTACGGATTGCCTGAGAAAATCAGCGACGAGGGGAGCTTTTATCTAAATCCGATTTATTCAACAAAGCCATAACAAAACGGAAAGGTCCGTCACAACAAAAATGCCAAGCTGCAGGTTTCTTACCATAATGACGTTTTGTCGTCTGCCCCCCAAACTAAATGGGTTCAACTAATGCTTTGAATATATTTGATCACTCCAGACACCGTCATGGCCAAAGTGTTATGTGCTGTAGAATCGAAAACAATGACTATCTGAACATCACTGCTTATGGATAATGGCATTGCGTTAACGTGCGTTGCGTTATTAATCCGTGTTTCATTGCCGATTAAATTAAAGTTCTCATCGAAAATGTTATAGAAGGTGCCTAAGCCACTGCCTGCCCAGGAAAGTAGATGTTTTGTTGTATTCTCACTGTCCCCTAACAAAGAAAGGCTTGGGTGCAAGCAGGTAATAGAGGCTAAGTTAAGACGAAACTCACTACCAGTATCAACGGTGCTTTCTGTTCCTGTAAATAGCCGTACTTTCTTGCCGTAAAGAGCATTAGCATACAGATAAACAAGCATTAAATAGCCGGTTTTCTTATTAAACACTGCATCGAATTTTCCAAGAGCCTCGCGGTCAAATGTGTAAAACTCTGAGATGATGGAAGTTCCTTCAACAGGCTTTGAGAGCGTGACAAAAGCCAGACTGTTAACATTTTTATGATGGAGTATCATGATAGTGTCGTTTTGATATAATAAAACAATATTTGTGGCGGTATCCGTATACATTTCAGTAAAGGTTGTCAGCGAGAAATTAGCATGAACCGTATTACTCACCGATATGGGATAACTTTCCGCTTCTAATGTATCGCTATTTAAATATATCCCCTGAAGCTCCTTTACCGAGGTCGCGACCCAGCTAATAAAAATTAATTTAGACACTGGGTTATAAACAATACGTGGCGCTAGCGAGTTCCCTACCCCTCCGTTAATGAGTACTTCAGGATAAGGGGCTTCAATAAGGTTCTCTGGGGAAATATGGAACCGCCGGGCATAAATTTGGAAAACCCCTTCATGGTTGCTGCTCCATACGGCAATAAAGTCATCTGTGCCATTGATCGCAGTAATGCTTGCATCGCGCTGGACATGATTTGAATTAACCCCGAGTGGTATCGGTTGATGTATTGCCCCGCTGGCAGTTTCCATCCTCAGGAAGTGTATTCTATTGGTTGCGGTAATGGTTGACAAATAAATTACCAATAAATGACCTGACGCCTTGGTGAGTGTGGTAGCGCGTATTGAGTCAGCCACTGGGCCGTCGAAAAGAATATTTTGTCCGCAGTTCCACGCAGTTTTCATTTATAACCTCTAAACCGGATTTTATATCTTTAAAGAATAAGGTGATTAATTGTTGTATTAATCACCTTTAAAAAACTAAATGAGGCTTTTAACGTAATTGATTACACCCACGTAGTTAAGCACCGACGCATCATTTTTATTTGACTGGAACATTATCGCCAACTGGTTTGTACTGCTGGCTACTTTGGGATAGGCGTTACTTGCTGCTGCCGTATTTGCATTAATGACGAACTCGGAGGAGGTTTGATTAAAATCCCCATCAAACTTGTTATAAAAAATCCCCGCCGCCGCCGCAGACCAGGTGACGAAAAATTCGTACTCATTGGTAGGTGTCAGGCGTTTATGTATATAAGGAAACTGGCAAACGGCCAGTGCTTGATTAAGTCGCACCTCAGCTAATGGCTCCGTAAGGTTATCTTTCGAACCAAATAGACGTAAAGTTTCACCGTAAACGTTATTTGTGTTGATATAAACCAGCATGATTTTTGACGTCTTTTCATTGTAAGCAGCATGGAATTTACCCATATTTGAACGCGGGTAAGTTAGCAGTTCACTTATAGGTACATTACCATTGGTAGGTTTATCGATGTTAGAGAACGCAATGTTATTTATGTCCTTTTGGTAGGCCAAAATAACAGAGCTGTTTTTATTCATTAACACAATATTAGCCGTAAGGTGAGTACCCAGCTCAACGGTACCATATGTATCGTGATATGCTGTATAAATGGTTGTGCTAATTGTAAGGGGATAGCTTAATTCTTCCAATGTATCTGCATTCAGATAAATACCTTGTATCGCCTTTGTCGTTACTGAAACCCAACTAACAAAAATTAATTTTGAGTCGGGATTATAAATGACTCGCGGCGCAACATAATGACCATTTTCACCACTGACTAAAATTTCTGCGTAAGGTGCTCCGATCCCTTGTGATGCGTTTACGCTATATCTTCTGGCATAAATACGAAAGAAGGTGGAGTGATTACTCGCCCAGACGGCGACAAAATCATCTGTACCGTCAATTGTGGCTATATCGGCATCTTTCTGTATGTTAAGTGACGTTTCTGCCAACGCTCGCGGTTGAAAGAGCGCGCCAGCAGCCGTTTCCAATCTGATGTGCTGTGAGGTAGAGTTCGACTCGGGTGTTACATAAGTCCCCAAAAGATGGCCGGTTTTACTGGTGACTGCCAGATTACGGATGGAGTCATTACCTACGCCATCAAAGAATATGTTTTGCCCTAACTGCCAATGTGTATTCATAATATTCCTCTTCGTTATTGAGAAAGGGGTATAGGGGAAAAAAAGGTTATTCTTGCCCAACATAATTTTTTATCTCAAGCCCGCTGAATCTTGGTTCGAGACAATTATCATGCCAGCTAACTTCAACATGGTTATCAGACAGAGTAAGACGGTGATTCCCGGGAGTGCTACCGCTAATCCTGTTTTCCGGTCTGACTATAGATAAATTGGTATCAGTTGAGCACCATGAAATATCTTGGTTCCCTTCCCACGAAATAGTATAAATACTGTTTTCGTTCTGTATTTGCGGGCGATAATAATGCCCAAGCAGTGCACTGATCGGTATTGCACCTATATTAGAGATCGTTGGCGCTTGGTTTGATATAAATATTTTGGATGTCATCGCATACACGTTGTCGGAAGTCTCTGCGGGATTCACTGTAGTAAAAGTAGTGACAAGTAGGCGCGATGCACTATCAAATATACTGTTGTGATAACCAATATGGCTTGCTTCAACACTAAAGAGCAATGTCGATTCCAGTTCACCGATACTATTTAATGTTACGTTGCATACATCAAGACTCCCGGTTGCATTCAGAAATTGGACAAAAACGCCACCGTTTTCATCACTCATAAGTGTAACGTTGGCGTTTAGCTGGCGGGTTATCGAATCGAGATAACGGGATGAGGCCTCATGCGGGATGGCAAAACGCGCAGTTTTGAGTTTAAGTTCAGGATAGGTGTAACATAATACTGATATGCTCAGATCTAGAGCATTATAAAATGCCACAAAAATATTATTGTCCGAAATAACTGATTTCATGCAGTGCAATGTCGTCGTAGACTGAATCTCTAGTTCAACCGGTTCGTCAAGCTTAAAATCACCGTCCACGTCTTTTACTTTGCTGGCATATAATTCCTCATCCACTGAATAAATTAAGGTTTTAATTGTTTCATTTTCATCTTTAGACAACGATGCATTGATATTGGGTTTGCCGGGGTATTCAGCCTCAAAAATGACACTATTGATGTAGCGGTAAGCCACAGTCAGTGTGTTATTGGTATCATTATGTTGTGTGTAGCAAAACACTGCGTCGGTATTATGAGTGCCGATATCATTGTTGCTATAGAATTTTCTTTGCTTATCCATCACAATTCCTTAAAACATGAAGTTTTATCACGCTTATTCAAAAATGAGATCATCTAACTCGATAACGTCGTCTATTTCCTGCGCATAGTTACCTGTTTGTATTTCTATGCGTTGGAAATATCCCCCGAGGGGGACGCTCAATGTCTCATACCCATTGCGTTCAGGAATGATAAAGGTCGTAATGATATTATTCGCTGCATCATAAAATCGAATCTCATACGCTGCCTGAATATTTTCACTATGAAATGAGAGTTTTGTATAAATGCCGGAGGTTATCTGAAGTTCAGCAATACCTGTAACTCTTAACTTTCTATTAGGGTTCTCACCGATGACACCGGAGTCATACAAATGGGATTGCGGGTATTTCAGGGGAGTAAATATAAAAAAGTCTAATATCCGCTGTTCATTAACAGCCTGAAAAGCAGGATCATATTTTTCAAAATCCTCAATTATCGCAATGGCTGAAATTGAACTAGCTTCAAACGTTGATTGTTTCAAAATAATCTCCTCGGGCGTTAGCAATTAATCGAAAAACCTAAAACTATCGAAACGAGCAGAATAAGAAGGCGTTTGATTTTTAAGTAGGATGTGGTCAATTGTTCGCTCCCCCACTATTCCAACTGTTATCATCCCCGGGATAATAATCCTACGCTCTAAAACTCCATCGCTGTACAGTATTTCAATTGGCAGCTTATCCATCCCTGATGCTGAATTATGAGAGAAATTAAATTTTATCGATTTGGGATTGAACTGAGGAACGATCAGCATGTTAAAATACTGATGCTGTTGACTATAATCGGAAAAACCGCCTGCTAATAGATAATTCCCACTCATCCCATCTGCAGGCTCATCAGTAATAAAGAATGAAAATTCACCGCTCTCTTGCTGAGCATTTTGGATGGTGAGACTTGGCAATACGAGAGTATCATTATAGCGATACTCTTTTATTGGTGCTGAGTCGAAACCCTCTGCATCAGACTCACCGCTTTCCACAATGTCCAGCTTGAGAATCGAGGACGGGGGAAGCGGATCCTGCCCAACGTGTTTAACAATATAATAGACTTCCAGCATGGCACCGGTTAGAAGTTCGACCTCGGATTTTAAAACATCAAATATGAGCGGTTTTTTCTCTGGCGTGACATCTTCTTCTTTGACTTTAATGCTGTCGCTTAAGAAACTTACCGGCACGCCATCACGTACTCCTTTCCAGAAATAGGTCACATTGTCACCTATACCCATTCCTACATAAGGGTCTACTTGAATATGAGCAAAGTCGATGACGTTTGCCGGGTCTAGCATGCCGTCCCTTGCCTCCTGAACCGTCGGCGCGCCCAGCGTCTGGATCTCGCCGATAACGTCGATATTGCGCGCCTGAGACTGCCGGTCGTTGACCACGTAGGAGACCCGGAAGAACCCTTTTGCTAGCGGCACAACCGAGGCGTTAGGAACAATAAAGTTCAGGAGCGAGGCCCCGGTCACCGTTAGCGTGAAGGTCTCCTCCGGCAGTGGCGTGCCGTTGCCAGTGGTGGCAGCCCAGATCAGCACCACGTCGTCACCAATGTTTATACCGTCCTGTTCAGTGTCGACCAGCACGTTGACGTCGTCCTGCCCGAGTTCGTCCAGATCAAGAGTGTCGGAAGTCGCCTCCTTGACCTTAGGCCTGTCGAAGAAGGTGACGGTGGCCTGCACGTTGACCTCGGTCGAGGGCGACAGCTTGGAAGCGTTGCCGACGGCGTCAATGACGCGAAAGCGAACCGGCAGCGCCGGGTTGTCCATGGCGGCGAGGATGGTGTCCTCTGTGACGGGTATGACCACCGGTTGGCCAACTGTGAGTTTATCGGCGATCAGCGACTCACTGCCCCACAGCAGGGTGAGGACGTCGTCGGCGTCCATGTTCTCCCAGGGCTGCACGGTGACGGTGGCACCGCGCTCGGCCGCCGCGCTGTCGATGACCATCGGCTCGACCGCAGGGGCGATGAGTTTGGTATTAATGGGGTCCGGGCCGGGATCGGGGTTGCCGGGGACGTCGAGCTTGACGCGCACCGTCGGGTATGGCAGCGGCGAGTCAACCGGGTCGCCGCCGAAGCTCGAGGTAAAGCGGTAGAAGAAGGGGTGAGTGCCGCTGCCGACGTTGCTGATTTGGGCGGAGCTTAGGTCTACGAAGGCGTAGAGCGTGGAGGCCTCGCGCACGGTGGCGGAGCCGACCAGCGTCTCGCCGTCGCCCCAGAGAACGTCGAAGTGGTCGCCGGCGAGGAAGTTGTTGTAGGGCCCCACCTGCAGCAGAATGTTCTTGGCGCGCGTGACGTCGTCAAGGTTGATGCCGCCGTGTCCGGCGACTTCGGGAAGCGTGGGCTGCGGCAGCGGCGCGCGGGGTGCAATGAGGGTCATAGCGGGCTCCTTAACAATGAGGGGCACGCGCACCGCCCCTGTGGGAGGCGGCGCGCGGCGAACGTGAAATCAAATCGAGGCCTGCATGCTAGGCCCGGCCACCGCGGTTATCGATAACGACCTCGATGTCCCCCCCGTTCTTGGTGGCGATGTCATTCATCACCGAGTAGGTAATAATGCCCCGCCCGTAAGGCGTGACCGCCTTCAGGTTAGCTTCCGGCAGTGGGAAGAACGATGACTCATTTTCTTCGTCGCCTGCGGGCACCGGGTAGTCCTTCACTTCCCATTTTGCGTCCGGGAAATCCGGCCCGCTGCCGTCAAGTTCGCCCTTCGCGGTAAAGGTGATGTTAATAATGTCGCCGGCCTTTTTGTTAAGATAGAACGGGATCTCGACGGGGGTGCCGCCCTGCAGGACCTTCACGTTTATCACCCAGGCATCAAGCGGCGTATTAAAGAAAATACCCTCCTCCGGCAGGACGGACTCGCCCAATGGGCTGGTGCCGCCCGGGGCGCCGTTGGCGCTTTTAACGTCGACCCCCTGCACCGGTGAAAAGGCGGAGTTGAACTCAGGAACCGCCGTCACGGCGCGGGTGACCTTGTAGGACACGTCCAATAACCCGCTCGTCAACAGCAGCGTTGCCGACGGGATGGGGATAACAATGTCATCCTTGGCAATAACGTCGGCGTTGGTGACTGGGCGGTTATTTGGCAGCTCTGCTCCGTTCCACAGAAGATAGATAACGTCGCCATCTTTTAAATATTCGGTGGTGTCATCCGTCTGGAACCAGGGCACCGTCGCCTTGGCACCTAGTATGGAATCATCGATGGTGATTTCGTTGTCGATACCGTCCGCATCGCCTACCACTTTAAGCTTGCTCAGATTTTCATTTTCAGGCGTGTCGGGGTTGGTGTCAGGCCCGCCAGGAATATCAATATTGACCGCGACAGGGATTTCCGGCGAGCGCCCCAGCAGGCCGCCGTTGCGCTTAACGTAGTAACTCACGTTGAAATTACCGCTGCCCTTGGGTGCCAGCGCTGCCCACTCCACCTTGATGTCAAACTCCGTGTCAGCCCCCGGCGCCGGAACCCGTGCAACGGGCTGATCCGTGCCGCCCCACACCACGGTCACCTCATCATTTTCCAGCAGGTCAGGGTGGCCGGGAATGGTCACCTGCACCCCGGCGCGCGCCTCGGCTTCGAGAATAATGTCCCCGCTGGTACTGCCTGCCGCGTCAATCAACGGCTCAAGGAAGTCGTCGATGCCGCTTTTTAACAGTATCGTGATGGACTGGACAAACGAGCTAGGCGAAAGGTTGCCCGCTCGGTCAACCACGGTGTAGTAAAAATCGTACTTGCCGTCGGCCACCACCTGCTCAATGTGGACCTTGGTGAAGGTCACGGTGGTGTTGTTCTGCGGGGTAATGCTGCCTGTCAGGATAATGGGGTCGCCTGCGATGGTGCCGATATAGGGGGTAATGACGTCACCAAGAGCCGGGCTGCTGTAGGGGTCAGATCCGCCGTAGGCGCCGAGCGTGGCTTCGACCTTGTCACCGAGCTCCGTCAGCAGGTCTAACGATATCCCCTCAGAAATTACTCGCGGGTCGAATCCGTTCAGCGCCGGAAGCGTATCAGGGGAGCCCGCGTAGTGAAGGTCAACCATCAGCGGCGTCGGGTCGCTTGTATCAGCAGTACCGCTGAAATAATCGATCCGATAACTGAGTTGATGAGGTCCTTCGGTGCGGTCGGTCGCGGCCAGCGGCATGGAAAAGGTCGGGAAATCTGTCGTACTATCAAAAGTATGGGGGCTGCCCTGCGGTTTATCGTCAAGTAGCAGCACGAAACTATCGAAGCTTACCGTAGCGGGATCGGGGGTAATAATAATTTGTAATTCACTGTCTTTTTCCGTCGCCTTTAACAACCCGTCGGCCGGGCCGCTCGGCGGCGGAGGTGCCAGCGACGCGGTGGGAAGAGCTGGGGCAGCGGGGGCGAGTTTAGCCGCGGCAGGGACGTTGCGCACGGTGACCTGGGACCAGCGGGATGACCACGTTTTTATACCCATGTTTTTGCTCCTGTAAAAAGGTCGATAGTGAAAGAAATAATACCCCTTAATCGTGGTAAGCCACGGCGCAGGAGGCATCGAGATTTTTTGGTGTCTATTTTTTAGACGAGTCAGAAATCGTTAAAAATAACTCTGAGAGTAAGTGGCTATTTTTGAGGCTCCAATAACGTATGTTCTCTGATTTAGAAAGGAATAACTCAATAACAACCTGCAAATTATCAGCCCGTCAAATAAGGATATTAAGCAACCATTAACACCCTAATAATAAGGGCGTATTTTATTGTCATTCAAATAAACCGCATGTCAGCGCCGGGAGGAATAACACTCTCAGCTGGAGATTAATTATTTTATGGTATATAGACATTAGGATGCGGTTCTTAATTTAGCAACATACGAGGAGGGAGAAGTTCAGAAATGAGAGCAGGGGGGTTCGCAAGAATTAACGGCAGCCCTCGCGTTTAGGGGGACTCAATGAACGTCTACATCCCCTTTTTGAGCGTAGGCCCAGAGAACCCTGTAGGCATGTAGTCCACGCCCTACAACCATGAAGGATGAGGCTGATGCCTTTGTCAGTGGCATTCTGACATCCTACCTCTCCCTTACCCGCGGGCCGTGATAAATGAGAATAGCTTACGGTAATTTGCGCTAGCCCGCTCTGTAAGCTGACTTTTCTCACGCTATTCTGGGTAAAATGCGCGGGGTGAATAGCAAAAATATAGATAACCTTTATCCGGTAAAAGTATTAGGGGAAAAATATTTTTTTATTTTTAAATGCAAGACTCTGTCAGGGAAGTTGAGAGAAATAAATACACTTTGGGCGCTGATATCGGGATAATTATTTAAAGCCCAGTTTCAGCAGCGTATCACCACTTTTAAATAGAAAGAGTCACCCTAATGAAACACCCTTTTTCTTACAAAAAAACGCCCGTATTTCTACTGAGCGGTGTCATCCTTTGTCACGCAGGCCTCGTCCATGCAGGAACAGTGTCTGGGCCGGGGCGTCAGGCCATCGTTGAACCCGGCGATACGACGGAAACCTGGACCGTGGATAATCAGGCTGAGCTGAAGGTGTTGGGCGGAACGACGGACAGGATCATCGTCAGGAACGATGCCCACCTGACCATCAACGGCGGCACGGTGGCTGACACCGGCACCGGACCTAACAGCGCGGCTGTCAATCTTTTAAACGCCAGCACCTCAATTAACGGTGCCAATATCAGCAGCACCAACAGCCGTGGGCTCATTCTCGGTGGGAGCGGTACGCCGACCTCAAGCAGCACTGCGCATGTTAGCAACAGCAATATTTCCGGCAAGTACTTTGGTATTTCAACGTTGGCGGGCTCCGTGCTCAACCTCAGCAACACCGCCGTGTATGGCGCCGCTGGCAACTTACCGGGCCCCTTTAATGGCGGTGCGGGCATCATGATGACCGGCGGCACGCTCAACGCCCAGGGCAGCACCATAACCGGCGATAAAACCGGGCTGTTATTGACCGCGGGTAATGATGCGTCGACCGATTATCGCAATGACGTAACGTTGGACAAAACCGTCGTGACCGGCACCAACGGCAGCGGCATCGTCGTGGCGAAAACTACAACGCTCACCGGCGGAGTGACTGACATCCTGCTGAGCAACGGCACGATCATTAATAGCGGTAACGGCATTGCGCTGGAGGTAAAAGATCAAAGCACGGCCAACGCCACGATAGATAACAGCCATATCGAAGGGGATATTCAGGTTGATGCCGGTAGTCATGCGAATCTGGTGCTGCAAAACAATGGCCAGCTCACCGGCGTGATTAACAACGCCGATACGCTGAAAATCGACGGCACTTCCCAGTGGAATATGACTGGCGACAGCCAGCTCGGTGATTTAACGCTTGACGGTGGCCGGGTGAAGTTTGGCGAGCTGGACCAGTTCCTAACGCTAAACCTTAAAAGCCTCGGCGGGTCAGGCACCTTCCTGATGGGCGCGGACTTCTCAACTAATCAGGTGGATTTTCTTAATATCGAAGGCAATGCCACCGGCGAGCATGAGTTGCTGATTGAAAGCAGCGGCAAAGAGCCGATCAATCCTGAAGACCTGAAGGTGGTGCACACCGGCGGCGGGGACGCGAAATTCTCCTTGCTGGGTGACAGCTTGGATGTCGGGACCTGGTCATACGGCCTGAAACAGGAGGGCAATGACTGGCTCCTTGATCCTACGCAGAAGACCATCGCTCCGTCGACCAAATCGGTCATCGCGCTCTACAACACCGCGCCGACCGTCTGGTACGGTGAGCTGACCTCGCTGCGCACCCGCATGGGCGAGCTGCGCACGGACACCAACAATACCGGCGTGTGGATGCGTACCTACGGCAACCGTAATGATATCAAAGACGCCTCAGGCTTTGGCTATCAGCAGACGCAGTACGGGGTGTCGCTCGGCGCAGATACGGCACTGGGTGAGAGCAACTGGCTGCTGGGTGTGATGGCGGGTGAAAGCCACTCGTCACTGGATTTAGCGCGCGGCACCACGGGTTCGGTAGACAGCTACTACGCCGGGGTTTACACCACCTGGCTGGATCCTGAAACCGGCTACTATTTCGACGGCGTGGTCAAGGCTAACCGCTTCCTCAACACCTCTGACGTCAGCATGAGCGACGGTTCTAAGTCAGGCGGGGATTACAACACCGTAGGCCTGGGTACTTCGCTGGAGTTTGGTCGTCATATTAAGTTGGGTAAAGGCTACTTTATCGAGCCTTACACGCAGGTGTCCGGCGTGGCTATTCGCGGCAAAGACTATCGCTTAGACAATGACATGCAGGCGGATGCCAACACCAACCGCTCGCTGCTGGGTAAACTGGGGACCACCTTCGGCAACACCATCGATTTGGGCCGTGACAAAATGGTTCAGCCTTATATCCGGGTCGCCATGGCGCAGGAGTTTGCGAAAAATAACGAGGTGCGCGTCAACGATAACCAGTTCAACAACGACCTGTCAGGTTCTCGCGGTGAAGTGGGTGCGGGCGTTGCCGTCTCGCTGTCCAAGAACATGCAAATTCACGTGGACTATGAGTACAGCAAAGGGAAAAACATCGAGCAGCCGTGGAATGCGAATTTCGGCGCGAGATACAGCTTCTAAAAAAAACGGTGACTGGCGAATGAGCCACGAGAGTTAATGCTGATCATAGGGGGACGCGCTGAGCGTCCCCCTATTCATTTAAACGCCCCTCTGCTTTATATAACAATGTCGAGCGCATGAGCGACATTGAAAGACCCTTCAGTTTCCCTCTCGGCCTCACGTTTTTCAACTTCGCAGAAAGCGTGCTTAAAAAAGGTCTATTTTTAAATGAGGAAACGAAAGTATTGGCTAATGCCGCAGAGAACATCCCGCTTATTTCTCTCTTCATTCTCAGGAGTCAACCATGCCTCACCTTACTGATAAACACGCCGGCGCCGCCGGCTCATTGGACCCTGACTTTGGTCTTCAGGGTTTTGCACAAATTGGTTCGGAGAAACAATTTTCGACCGGCACGCATGGGCTAGTGCGAACCGCTGAGGGCCAATTACTGGCGGCATGGAGCGCAGCGCAGGCCTCTGATACCCTCGCTGGGCTTGCGCGGTTCAGTGCCGAAGGGCAAATCGATACGGCTTATGGCGCTCAGGGGCTGGCGACCGGCGGGTTTAAAGAGGGGTATCGGACTTCACCGCAGGGGGTGTTATTACTCGGTAAACAACGCGCCCTGATGTTTGGCAATTACCTGATATACGTTGAGCCGACCTTTCAGACCGTCCCTTCCCTGCTGTGCTTTACGGTGAACGGGGAAATCGATGTACGCTTTGGTACGCGGGGAGTATTTTCACTGCCGGAATTACCGCCCGATGAAAAATATGGACTTTTATGCAGCGCCTGCGTGCTCCCTGAGGGGGCCATACTCATGCTGTATAATAAAATAAAGGAAGATATCTCAACCAGTTACGTTATAAAATTGACACCTGACGGTGCCGTTGATCCGGGATTTGGTGAGCAGGGCATCTGTCGCTTCAGCCTGCCGGGACAAACCACGGAGGCGGGAGGGATCCTGCTCTTGAAAAACGGCCGTTTTGTCCTCTTTAACAGCTTTGAAAGCCAGACGTCCTTTATCGCCTGCTTTGATAAACACGGCGCGCTGGTGCGCGACTTTGGTGAGAAAGGCGTCAAAATCTTAAGCTATCAAGATAAGTTTTATACCCAGCTTAACCTAGCTGAAACCGAGACGGGCTTGGTGAGCGTCGGGATAGTGGTGCTGGGGACGAATCTTTACCGCGGGCTGATGACGGGGCTGACGCCAGGCGGTCAGGTTGACCCGCAGTTTAACCTCGGTGAGCCGGTCATCATTACTCATCCTGCAGCGGCAGACGGGATGGCCAACTGCCATCAAATTGTGGTGCAGGAAGATAATAAGCTGGTTATTGCCGGCTATCGGCCGCTTTCCTCTCCCGAACCCGCGGGCTTCATAGGCCGCTTTCTGCCCGACGGCCAGCCGGACGACGGCTTTGGAGAGAGCGGGCTGGCCACGACGGGGGAGCTGATCCTGACCGCAGCGCAACGGGGGATCACCGACCAGCCCGAAGCGAGACGCCTGATTGTGGCGGGCGTTCACCAGCTTCGCGGCGCGCTGGCCGCATTTAATGCGTGATGGGGCAGTGCGCCTATCCTGATGCCTGAGCATCCGTTTCAGCACGGCTGTCGACCGCGGGGGGCGTGACCTTTGAAAAGCGCAGAGCGTCGGTCGGGTATTGAAGCAGCGCCGCGTGCTGGCCAACGTCAACCAACAGCTTTTGCAACATGACGCGGTTATCTTTTTGCAGCTTGTGCGCAATGGTGGTCACGCAGTGGCTCACCGCCTTGTCCTCTTGCAGCAGGCGCAAACCGTCCCAGGTGAAGCGAGTCTCACCGAGGGGATAG
>JAJDMX020000603.1:0-15503 GCA_022345685.2 Nothomitra cinnamomea | reverse complement strand
TAAAGAACTAAGGGAGCTGAAAGATACTTAGCAGCTGAAGAATATGTTAGCTAGATATGATAAGCAACTCAAGTAGAGGTGAGGAATTATAAGTAACAATAACTTGGATTTTATTATTAAGCTTAGTATAAGTTGTATTGTAAGTTATGTCAAGAGGTGTATATATTAAGTGGTATAGGTTACTTATTAGTAAATGACTAAAAAATTAGTGAAGAAGCAGCCATAAATATTATGCTGAGATTTCAAAGAAAGTATCTTTCCTTCCCTTTTCATTAAATGTTTTATTAGTTTAATAATTAAGTTTTGTATTAAGAATCATTATTCAAAATATTTTTTAATATAGTTACAGTGAAACTGTCATAAATATCTTAAGTCTCATCAGGAATACTATGGACACGGGAATGACACTGGAACCATTAGACCGGATCGCTAGCCTGTAGAACATAGACAACTCGAATGGCTTGGCAAGGATGAACCAAATATGAAAATGAATGGCACTTACCATGGGCGAGTGGGGGCCAAAGCAGGGGTTCACACAATTAGCACTCTCAGCGCTGAGAGCGCAACCTGTGACAACTCAGTAAATCACCTACACCTCAGTCAAGACAGTAACCTCAGCCAGCCACACAACTGCTAGGCGGTCTAGCCAGGAAATGACTGGCCAACAGAAACCACCACAACCTACAGGCGAGGAACTATTAGTCATGGATAAAGAATCAGGAGAGCTGAAGAACACTTGGCAGCTGAAGGACACATCAGCTAGGTGTAGTAGGCAGCTCGAGTATGGATGTAGAGTTGTAAGTCATGACAACTCAGGTTTCATTATTGGACTCAGCATGAGTTAGGTATAAGTCATGCTAAGGAAAGAATACCTTAAATGGTATGAGTTGCCTGTTAGCAGGTGGCCAAGAGATCAGTGAAGAGGCAGTTATAAATATAGCATTGGAGTTTCAGAGAAAGCATTTTTCCTTTCTTCTTCACTGAAAGTTTTGTTAGTTTAATATCATAGACATCCTAAGTCTCATCAGGAACGCTATAGATATGGGAGTGATGCTAGAACCATTGAACTGAATTGCTAGCCTACGAAATACGGATGGCTCGAACAGTTCAGTAAGGATGAACCGAATACGAGAATGAGTGGCACTTACCGAAGGAACGTAGGGGCCAGAATAGAAGTTCACGCAATCAGCGCCCTTAGCGCTGAGAGCGCAACCCGCAGTAACTCAATAAATCACCCATACCCCTGTCAAGGCAATGAACTCAGCCAGCCACACTACTGCCAAGAAGTCTAGCCAGGAAGCCACCGGCCAACGGGAACCACTACGACCTACAGACAAGAAACCATTGGTCGTGCGTAAAGGACCAGAAGAGCTGAAGAACACTTGGTAGCTGAAGAACATGTCAACTAGGTGTAGTGGGTAGCTCAGGTATGGATGGAGAGTTGTGAGTTGTGACAACTCAGGTTTCATTATTGGACTCGGCGTAAGTCGGAAGTGAGTCATGCTGAGAAAAGAACACTTCAAATGGTATAAGTCACCCGTTGGCAAGTGGCCAAGAGATCAGTGAAGAGACAATTATAAATATAGCGTTGGAGTCTCAGGGAAAGTGTCTTTCCTTTCATCTTTACTGAAAGTCTTGTTAATTTAGCAATATAAGCTTTGTATCAAGAATCATCGCCCAAGATATCTTTCGATATAAGTTGCAATAGGACCATTTTACTATCTTAGTATATGAGACTAATATACCTGTCTCATGATCGCCCAAGGAATGCCACATCATGTACCTGAACACTAAGACAAATTAGGAGACAAGACCTCATCGGAGTCAGATTGTCACATTTAGCAATATGAACTTCATACCAAGAACCATCGCCCAAGATATCTTTTGATATAATTGCAGTAGGACCGTTTCGCTATCTTAGTATATGAAACTAATATATCTGTCTCATGGTTACCTAGAGAATGCCATACCATTTACCTGAACACCAAGACAAACTAGAAGACGAGATCTTATCAGAGTCAAATCATCACAGCTAGGCAATCTTAAGGTGACTGTAGGACTAATATGTTGGTTCCATATACTAAGATAGTGAAATAGTTCTACTGCAACTATATCAAAAGATATCTTTGGGTGATGATTCTTGGTACGAAGCTTATATTGCTAAACTAACAAGATATTCAACGAAGAGGAAAGGAAAGACCCTTTCCCTGAGATTTCAATACTATATTTATAGCTATCTCTTCACTGATCTCTTGGTCACCTGCCAACAGGCAACTCATACTACTTGGTATATTCTTTTTTCAGTGTGACTCATACTTGACTTACACTGAGTCCAATAATGAAACTTGAGTTATCATAACTCACAACTTTCTATCCATACTCGAGTTGCCCACTACACCTAGCTGAAGTATTTTTTAGCTGCCAAGTATTCTTCAGCTGTTCTGGTTCTTTATCCACAACCAACGATTCCTCATTCGTAGGCCGTAGTAGTTCCTGTTAGCTGATTGCTCTTTGACTAAATTACTAGGCAGTTGCGTGGCTGGCTGAAGTCATTGCCTTGATCAGGATATAGATGATCTATTAAGTTGCCATAGGTTGCGCCCTCAGTGCTAAAAGTGCTGATTGTGTAAACCTTTGCTCTAGTCCCCACTTACCCATAGCAAGTACCATCTGTTTTCGTATTTGAATCATTCTTGCCAAGCCGTGCATACCGTCCTTAACCCTATAGGTCTACAATCTGGTTCAATGGTACTAACGCCGCTCTCGTATCTGTGGTATTCCTGATGAGGCTCAAGGTATTTGTGACAGTATTGTATCCCTATCTCTCTGATCTTAAAAGTCATATGATATCGCTGTGACTATACTTAGTATTTAGCCTAAAGTTGTTGATATTATTTTAGCAATTTAGAAGGTTTAACTTTACAGCTAGCCCTGACAGATTCAATGAGGCAGTATATAATTATATCTTTTGATATTTTGAACGATAAACTTAGATTGTTAAATAATAAAATTTCAAATAATACGTTTAATAAAGAGAAGTGAAAAGTACTTTCTATTACTCTCTAAGTACTCTTTATAGCTACTCTTTATTGAGTTATTAATCATCTGCTATCAAGTAATTGCATACTACAATACAGTTATGTCAAGGTATAGCTCATAATCTGAATTTAAAATAAGGAGACCTGAGTCACTTTATAACTTATAATTCTCTTACTTAGGTATAATCACTGCATGACTTCTTACTTCTAACTGACATGTCTCCTTACTATTTTAGTTAATTAAAGATCTATTAACTTCTTTCCTAAATTATCCTTAATCAGTTCTTGCTGAAAGGCTTTTATGATTTGTTAGTTGCCTCTTATATTACTTCCTTGGTATTGTAGTAGCTAACTAAGCCTGTTAAGTAAGAGTTACTTGATTGAGGTATTATCTCATATTTTTCAGTTGTCACTTTGAGCACTACACCTTAATAAGTTTTATTATTATTTGTATTTGGTAACTAGCTTTCTTAGCCATATATTATGCCTAATAGAGCTTTACTTACAATTTATTCTAATAGTTTCTATGCCATTTTCATATATATAATGCTTTGCAACTTAAAGTCTAAGAGTATAACTTATAGTAACTTGATAAATTACTCAAACTTAGGTTAAGATAATAACTTCAGTCAGCTACATAAATGCTAAACAATTTAATTAGGAAATAATTAATTATTAAGAACTTTATAGCTTATGAGACTTAGGACTATTAGATATGGGTAAAGAACTAAGGAAGTTAAAATATACTTGGCAGTTGAAGGATATATCAGTTAAGTATAGTAAATAACTTAAATATAGGTAGAAATTTATGAGTTATAATGATTTAGTTCTTATTATTAAGCTTAATATAAGTCATGTTATAAGTCATATCAAAAAGAGTATATATTTAGTAATATAAGTCACTTATTAGTGAGTGGTTAAGAGGTTAATGAAGAGACAACTGTAAATACTGTATTAAGTTCTCAGAGAAAGCGCCTTTTCTTTTCTCTTCATTAAATATTTTGTTAATTTAGCAATTAAGCTTTATACTAAAAATTATTGCCTAGGATATCTTTCAATATAGTTACAGTAAAACTGTTTCACTATATTAGTATATAAAACTAATATAACTGTTTCACGGTTATCTTATAAATGCTTTACTCTATACTTAAATACCTAAAATAATTATGGTGATAAGACTTTATCAGAATTAGATCATCATGGTAATATGCAATCACTCAATAGTAGATAATTAGTAATTTAATAAAGAAATGTTATAAAAAAGTACTTGGAGAGTAATAGAAAGTACTTTTCTCTTTATTAAACATTATTTGCTACTTAGTAATTTAAGTTTTATTGCCTAAAATATTGAAAAATATAATTGTATACTATTTTGCTAAATTCTAATTGGAAGTAATTTTAGTTCTCAGCAATAAGACTATATTTATAAACTAAGTTACTTTAAATATCTTAAGTTTAAGTAATAAGTATTAGTATTATCTATTTTACAATACTTAAAGCTCTTGCTATTATATAATTCTAGGATCTTTTAACGGAAACTTCAATACTTAGTTAAATAAATAGAATAAGATAACCTAATGTTATGAATATCTTGAGCTTCACTAGAATAAAGTTACAAATATAAGAGTAGTGCTGATTATTATTAAATTGGATTATGATTTCACAGGATTAAGAGCAATACATATAGCTTGGTAAAGATGAACTAAGTATAAAAATGAATAGTACTTGCCAGAAGTAAGTAGAGATTAAAGTGGAGCTTACATAGTCAATGCTCTCAACTCTAAAAGTGCAATTTGTGGCTACTCAATAAATTACTCATACTCTAATTAAGACAATAATCTCAATTAGTTAGGTAAATGTTAGGTGATCTAGTTAGGAAATGATTAACCATGTAAAGTTCCACAGACTATAGAATCTGGAATTATTAAGCATGGACAAAAGACTAAGGGAGTTAAAAGATACTTGACAGCTGAAAGACATGTCAACTTAGTATAGTAAGTAGCTCAAGTATAAACAGAGAGTTATGAGTTATAATAACTCAAGTTATATTATTGAACTTAGCATAAATTGTGTTGTGAGTTATACTGAAAAATGTATATACCAAGTAGTATAAGTCATCCATTAGTAAATGTGATGATCTGATTCTGATGAGGTCTCATCTTCTAGTTTGTCTTGATGTTCAGGTATACAGCGTGGCGTTCTTTTGGTGACTGTGAGACAAGTATGTTAGACTCGTATACTGGGATAGTGAAACAGTTCTACTGCAACTTATATCAAAAGATATCTTAGGCGATGGTTCTTGGTATAAAGCCTTTATTGCTAAATTAATAAGACTTTCAGTGAAGAGGAAAGGAAAAATGCTTTCCCTGAGATTTTAACGCTATATTTATAGCTGCCTCTTCACTGATCTCTTGGCCATCTGTCAACAGGCAACTCATACTATTTGGGGTGCTTTTTCCTTGGCGTGACTCATATTCGACTCACGTCAAGTCCACTATCGAAACCCGAGTCATCACAACTCATACTCTCCATCCATACCTGAGCTGCCCACTATACCCAGCTAACGTGTCCTTCAGCTGCCAAGTGTTTCTCAGCTCTTCTTATCCGCCATCCACGACCAACGGTTCTACGTTCATAGATCGTGGTGGTTCTTGTTGGTCGGTCGCTTCTTAGCTAGACTCTTTGGCGGTACTGTGGCTGGCTGAGGTTGTTGCCTTGACAGGAATGTAGGTAATTTATTGAGCTGCAACGAGTCGCGCTCCCAGCACTGAGGGCACTGATTGTGCGAACTCTTGTTCCAGCCCTCACGTTCCCACGGCAAGTGCCGCTCATCCTCATATCTGGTTCATCCTTGCCAAGCCGTCTATGTCCCATAGGCTTGCGATCTGGTCCAATGGTTCCAGTGCCACTCCCATGTTCGTGGTGTTCCTGATGAGACTCAGGTTGTCCGTGACAGTAAATAACTAAAAAATAAGTAAAGAGATAACTATAAATACTGCATTAAGATCTCAGAGAAGGTGTCTTTCCTTCTCTCTATATTGAATATCTTATTAGTTTTATAATTAAAACTTTATATCAAGAATTATTGCCTAAGATATCTTTTAATATAATTGCAGCAGACCTATTTTACTATCTTAGTATACAGAACTAATATAACTATTCTATAATTACTCTATAAACATCTCACTATGTATCTAAACATTCAAGATAAACTAAAAGATAAGACCTTATTAGTGTCAAATCTTTATACCTAAGTTGAAAACCTATAGAGAATATAAAAGAACTTATAGCAATAGATAACTTTTATAAGACTTATTTAGATAAACTAGAACCTTGACCTTTAATAGAGTTAAAAATTTAGAGAAAAGCAAATATTATATATATCTTAAGCCCTAAGTTGCAAAATGCTATAATATAACACAAAGTCTTAAAAAGCTAGAACTGCAGCTCAATGGCAGCACACTATCATGCCACATACAGTTAGCGTGCCAAGGGACATGTAATCTCCCTTCCATAATGTATGTGCAGGAGTCTACTTCTGAGAGAAGTAGTAATTAATTTTATAATTAATTTTATAATTAGTTTTTACTATTAAAATTCTATCCTATCGCATAAAGTAATATGGAGTATTATATCTCTATCACCTTAGCCTTAAGAGCCTTGTAATATCACTATGGCTATACTCGGCATTTGGCTTGACATCATTCATACTGTTTTAGCAATTTGAAAAATCTAGCTTTAGGGCCAACTCTAACACTTTCCTTCTCTCTTTACTAAATATCTTATTAGTTTAATAATTGAACTTTATACCAAGAATTATCAACTAAGATATCTTTTAATATAGTTACAGCAAAACTATTTTACTACTTTAGTATATAGAACTAATATAACTATCTCGTGATTACTTTATAAGTACTTTATTATGTATCTGAACATTCAAAACAATTAAGAAGATAGAACTCTATTAAAGTTAAATTATTATATAATAGTAGTAATACTGTTTTTATATTACGGAAATCCTAGGCTCTAAGCTGTAAAGTACTAAAAATACAGAAATGGCAAAAGAACTATTAGATCTGATTGCAAATAAAGCTATGTTGAGTATGGTATATAGTCAAGAGAGCCGACTACCAAATACAAATAGTAACAAAACTTACTAAGGTATGAAGATTTATAGTAACAGTGTGCAATAACTGAAAAATATAAGATGATACTCCGGTCAGGTAGTCCTCACTTAGTAGATTTAGCTAGCCACTGCAATGCTAAAGAAGCTATATAAGAAGTGACTGATAAACCATGAAAACTCCTAGTCAAGAATTAGCTAGGAATAATTTGAAAGAGAAATTGTTAGATCCTTGACTAGCTGAGATAACTAAGAGACATGTCAGTTAAGAGTAATAAGTTGTGTAGTGATTGCATAAAGGTAAGAGAAGTATGAGTTATGTTTTGGCATGATTATAATATGGTATACAATCATTCAATAGCAGATAAATAGTGACTTGATAAAGAGTTATTATAAAGAATACTTGAAGAGCAACAGAAAGCACTTTTCTCTTCTCTTCATTAAATATATTATTTGAAAGTTTATTACTTAACAACCAAGTTTTATCATTCAAGATATCAAAATATATAATCGTACGCTATCTTGTTGAATCTTAACTAAGATGTGATTCTAGTCTCTAGTAATAAGAAGATCTTATTCACAAATTAAGTTACTTAAAGTACCTAAGTTTAAGTAGTATATACTAATATCACCTATCTTACAATACCTGAAGCCTTCACTGCTACATTTTATATCTGTAACATTATTCTAGTAAAACTTATAATATTTATAACAGCATGATTGTATCTTTTGATATCTTGAAAAATAAAACTTGAATTACCAAGTAACAAATAAATATAATGATTTAATTTCAGTAAAGTCTCATATTTTAATTTGTTTTGAACATTCAAGTATGTAGTGAGAGTTTCATATAGTAACTATAGGACAATTATATTAGTCTCATATATTAAGATAATAAAATAGTTCTGCTACAACTATATCAGATAATATTTTAGGCAATAATTTTTAGTATAAAGCTTGTGTAATGATCTGACTTTAAAAGGATCTTGTCTTTTAATTTGTCTTAGGTATTCAGGTATATAAAAAAAGCTTGTAAAGTAATTATAAGATAGTTATATTAATTCTGTACATTAAGATAGTAAAACAGTTTTTGTAACGATCTGACTCTAATAAGGTCTTATCTTCTAGTTTGTCTTGGTATTCAGGTATATAATGTGGCATTCTCTGGGTGACCGTGAGACAGATATGTTGGTCTCATATACTAAGATAGCGAAACAGTCCTACTGCAACTATATCAAAAGATATCTTAAGCGATAGTTCTTGGTACGAAGTTTATATTGCTAAACTAACAAAACTTTTAGTAAAGAGGAAAAGAAAGAAAAGATACTTTCCCTGAGACTCCAATGCTATATTTATAGTTGCCTCTTCACTGATTTCTTGGCTACCTGCCAACGAGCAACTCATACCATTTAAGGTATTCTTTCCTCAACGTGACTTACACCTAACTTATGCCAAGTCTAATAATGAAACTTGAGTCGTTATGACTCACAACTCTCCATCCATACCTAAGCTGCCCACTATACCCAGCTGATGTGTTCTTCAGCTGTCAAATGTTCTTCAGCTCTCCTAGTTCTTTACCCACAACTAACGATTCCTCATCCATAGGTCATGATGGTTCCTGTTGGCTGATTATTTCCTAACTAGACCACTTGGCAGTCATGTGGCTGGCTGAGGTTACTGCCTTAACTAGGATGTAGGTGATTTACTAAGTTGCCATGGGTTGCGCTCTCAGTGCTGGAAGCTCTAATTATGTAAACCCCTGCTTTGGCCCCCACTTGTCTGCAGTAAGTGCCGTTCATCTTCGTATTCAGTTCATTCTTGCTGAGCCATTCAAGCCATCCATGTCCCACAGACTAGTGATCCGGTCCAATAGTCCCAGCACCACTTCCGTGTCTATGGCACTCCTGATAAGGCTCAGAATGTTTGTGACACTAGCCATGTACTTGAATACCAAGACAAACTAGGAAACGAGACCTCATTAGAGTCAGATTGTCATAAATGCTTCACATTACTTTACACAATGGGATTGACTCCAATCATCAAATTAATCATAGAATTAATTATTGCTTCTTCCAAAAGTAGCTTTCTACACATATATAATGGAAAGGAAATTATATATTTCTTAGTGCGCCAACTATATGTAGTACAATACATTGCTGCTAAGTCACAGTTTTAATTCTTAAAGTTTCATGTTATAGAATTCTAGCTGGAAAGTAATTTTAGTCCTTAGTGAAAAAAAAACTATTTACAAATCGAGTTATTTAAAATACTTAAGTCCAAATAACATATACTAGTATCACTTATCTCATAATACCTAAAGCCTTTGCCACTATAAAAGACTTCAAGTATTATAAAATAGACAATACTAATGTATATTATTTGAAATTAAAAGTATTTAAAGTAATTTAACTTATAGATATGATCATCTTATTGCTAAAAAACAAAATTACCTCCTAGCTAGAATTTAACAAGTCAGTATACAATTATATCTTTTCAATATCTTTAATAATAAAACTTGAATTACTAAGTAATAAATAATATTCACTAATATAATTATCTCATAGTTACTTCAAAAAGGCCTTACTATGTACTTAAACGTCTAAAATAACTAGAAGACAAGACTCTACTAAAGTTAAGTTATTATATTATTAAATAATCTTCTTAATTACCAAATCTTAATTTAATCAAGGCAATTTAAAACGAAATGGAAATAGAATTAAGTATAATATTCAGTTATTCTAACAATATTAAAGAACTTTAACAATAGTATTATATAGTCTTTAAAATGATAGTTAAAGAGAAATTGTTAGGTCTTATTACTACAATAAGAGAATATCTAGATACAGTTGTTTTAACAGGTGGTGCTGTGATACCTTCCTTCTCAATAAATATATTTATTTCTACTTTTTCTACTCCATACGATATTCTGGGGAGAAGAGGCTTTTTTTCTGGCTCCCAAATAATTCCTGTCACGTCTGTGCACACCAGCGCTGGGATGGGGGGGCAGAGACTAGCCTCCATACCCTAAGTACAGTTCGTCAGGTCCGAAGCAGAAAATTGGAATTCCGCTTCGGCGTCGCGATCCTTCGTTCCACAAAGCCACGTGCAGGGATGCTACAGGTCGCGGCTTTCGAAGCGTTGATGGATGAGATGGATATCATTCTCCGCAAGAGTCTTGAAGCTGCCTCACCTCATTCTTACTCTACAAATACTAAGTATATACCAGACATACTTACCCCCTTTCCGAAAGTCCAGGAATCACACTACGACGAGAAATGAGCCAGTAATGCAAGTACCCGAGAAGTCTGTATTGTGGCTTGGGCTTCCCTCCGAGTGGACGGATCTGCCTTGCAAGCAACCCTATCGACCATCAACACGGGACGCTCTCCTCGAGAACCAAATTGTGGCCGTCTAATTCTCTCTGAAAGAACCACACCCGCATCTCGGTGTTATTCCTGCAGAAAATCTTGGTATGCACTGTAAAGAACGTGGGGTTGACTCCCTGGCCTAATGCGTACAAACGTCCTTCATAGCACGCCCATACGAGTACGTCGTGCGTCTTGCTAAATAAGTGAAAGCTGGCGCTATCTCGATTATCATTTCGACAGAGACGGCATAACTAGTCAAGGCGTTCCTTACGGCCGTTAATCTATCTAAAAAAAAAGCCAACCCGCCTGCTAATCTAGGACATTCACTACCTCAATTGCTGGCATTTTAGGCAACGCAATTTTAGCGAAAATAAACCTTTCACCTAGCTAAATCTCGGGAAAACTCCACGACGATAAGGGGTACTATTAATATTCTCTTTCGGTAGCAGAATATCTTTTCTCAGAAGATCATTTTTCCGCGCACTCGTGATTGGTGCTGTCCTCGACCGATAATCTTCCCCATGTTTGTCCTTTTTCTCTACACCCGGAATGAATTTTCATTCCCTCAAGAGCGGTTTATACGTTACCTATATTGGCCTCTTTCTTTCATTCCGGTACATAGCCTTCCTCGAGTTCAATACGCGAATAAATCTAGGGACTGATAGAATGTTGAAGCCTTTAGCAGTATTTTGCGGCAAAGGCGGCTGGGTAAAGTGCACTCTAGAAGTGGGTAGATCGGCAGTCCATCAAAACCTTTCATGCACGTCTAGCTTTATGACTGGGCTGTTAGGGGTGACTACATGAAGCTAGTTTCGCTGAACGCTCATGGAGAGAAAAGGCCGTAATAGACGTTCTGTATCTCCATCTATTCTGGGGTTGACAGTCGTAAGCAAAGGATCACAATGACTCTGCAAACAAACTGATGATCTACATCACCTCCCTTGATCGATTTTAGTATTATTTTCCATTCAATCCGTGTCATTCCGCCACCCTTACTCTTGGTAGAGCAGGCCAACAGCTACATACATCGCGATAGAGAGAAATGTCAGGGAAAGCGAAGAAGGCGAGTTCATGAACACAGTTGCCTAAAATATCGGTGCACTGGAAAAATTTAGTTGTACGCGAATCCAGCTGCCAACGATACAGGTAACAGCAAATGTCCTATAGAGTATGCAACTCTCAAATGGTCCCAGTGTCGATACGGAGGGTACCGAACTTCTTCCTATCAAAGAACAAGATAGGTTATATTCGAAGAAATCCGGGACGGGTAATATTGCATTGGAAAGTAATTAGAGAATCGATGGGTTGGTGGTCGCTGAAATCACGATCTACAATTTACCGTCTGACCTTGCCTCCTTGACTTGCTCAAAGACCTGCAACAGCGATATTAGCATAGACACACTTGTGGTGGTCAGAAATTGTCTCTTACTTTAAGCATCTTCCTCCTTGCTCCCAATGCATTTACTCCCCTCTTCTCCAACGCTTCGTCATCAAGCTCGATCAGCTGTGTCCAATTTAAATCTTTCAGATTGTCCGTGTACTTATGAAGTCTCAGACTCCTTAACCATTGCGGAATGTCCTGCAACAGGCTCGGATCTGTGGGGTCCTCCGGGGGTTTGGAACTACCTCTTCTGCCACGGGGGGATCTGCCCCGACCGCCCATGACATCAGAATGATCCGAAAGATACCCCTCCGGCCCACCCGCATGGCCAATGCCGAATTGGCCGAGGTTGAGACCTGCGGCGCCGTTAAGGAGAGGCGATTGCCCATCATACGCAGCGAGGAACCCATTGTTTTGTGGAGACGTAAAGCCCATTCCACCCCAACCCGCACCTTGCAATGCAAGGCCTGGGGAGCTTGGTCGAGACCTCCGGCCAGCGAGCACAGCGTTTTGTTGGGCCTGAAACGCGGCAGCTGCCTGCTGCTGTCCGAGGACTTGGCCATGCTCATTCACCATGACTATATTTGTTCCTGGAATGGTATTTGCCATCAATCCGGGAGAAAGAGGGTTCTGCCCAGAAAGGTTACCTTGTCCGTCGTTGGGAGTGCGAGAGCGTCGATATTTCTTCACGTCATCAAGCGCAATGCGATTATTAACAGTCGAGAGCGCAGCAAGCTTCATGGCAGTTGCATTTGCAACCATGTCGGCCTGTGAAGCGGGAACTTGATTGAAGGAAGGCACCATAGGGGTGTTGGTCATTGAGGCCCAGCTCCCACTTCCAGCATTATATGGAGATAACACTGGTAAGTCGAGCGTGCTATGATCCGGTGCGTTGACTGTAGTACTCTGCAGGTTCGTGTTACCTGTAATTTGCTGCGCACGTGGGGAACGTAAACCCGCTGATGCGGGAGGCTGGGTAAATTGGCCCATTGGCTGTTGGTCAGAGGAAGACTTCGGTCGTTGGATTGCTTGTTGAGCATCACTGCTACGAGATCCCCACGGGGAGGATGGCGGTTGCGCGTTATTCTCTTTTCCGGAGTCTTCGGGGGCAGATATTGTCGGGGCAACCAATGACGACGGTCTATTATCAAAGACGGAGCTATTACGATTTGATCCAGCAACGTTTCCTGTCTGTTGGGTGAATTTGGCCTTCTGCGTGGCAATACCTGCGGCGGCATCTGGAAACATCGCATAAACGGTTGGCTGGTCAAGTCCAGAATTACGCTTGTTAGATGGCGACGGAGGTGGCCGGCCAATGGAGTTGCGTGATCCCTCTACACTGAGTTGCCGCATGGCATCACTCAGACGATTAGACATTGGATCTGGCTGCAGTTAGATAGTTGAAAATATAGAATAGAGTGGAATACTAATACCTCTCTCAAAGTTTGCGGGAGATAAGACTCCAGACATAGGGTGGCTCTTAGCCATCTGCTGCAGGACCATGATAAAGAAACGTATTTGCACCTGAGTAGTTTGCTGCAGTAGAGCGTAAAGAGCAGCAGTTCGCTCTGCTTCACTGAGAACTCTAAACCATTGTTCAATTGCACTGAGTTCATCCTTAAAATCCTGGTCTAGAGTAGCCGCAGCCATCTCGTCCAGAGTAGTTTCATATTGATCGATATCCACCAGCCATTGTTGAGCTGCCCTATCATTCGCGTCAGATTCCGGGTTGTTTTGACCCTGATTTTGGTTTTGAGATTGCTGGGACTGGTTGTAGTAGACTTCCGAGGAAGGTCGAATGCGGCTGTTAGATAGAGGAGACGAAGAGAAGGACATGTCCGCCGATGCACGGAGGTGATGGCCACTGCCAATAGTACGTGAAGAAGGAGGACGAAGGGAAGAAGATGCAGACACTTCTGGCGTACTATTCCGGTTGCTGCCGGTCATCTGGCTGGCAGACATGACGGCAAGTATTATATGGAGATGCCTAAACTTGACTGGAATATAATTTGCACCGCAAAATGATAAATGCAGTAAGCAAGTATAGGAAGACAAGGGGTCCTTAGGGCGTAGAAGTGACTTGTCGACCAGTGGTGTAGCTATGCAAAGATGCCGCGTGAGGATTTGAAGATGGTGAGAAAGCGGAAATTTATGTTTCCAAAAATAGAATCTCACGTTCGGTGAAGGGGTAAAGATTCGTTGATAATTCGCGAGCAAACGTTTCGATGTGGACGATTGAGTAAATAACTCCTGCAGTACCTGCTGACCTCAAAGGAGATTTGCTAACGCTCTGTTCTCTGATGCCAATGTAGCTGCAAATTGAAGGAGGTGGATCGGCGATAGTCCTTGCTGGTGTCTCTGAGTGCACTGTTTTTGGGAAGATTAGTTTCACGCCGGTTAAGATTCAAGACAAAACTTGCAGATCAAAATACTTTACCTTGTGGGATGGTTGACTCTTAAGAACGAGGTATCGTCAGGGGCGACGAATAGACTCGAGCAAGTCGCAGCAAGCTGAAGACGAAACCCACACAATGAAGAATTCGTGACAATAATTGTCTTCAAATGTAGGCCAACGAATGTTTCGCTTCGACAGTCTTAACAGAGTTAAGAATGTAATTGCAGGACAGAAGAATCTATTCGACAGACGGGAGGGAAAGACGATGAAAAAGGTCGAAGGTTGTGAGAATATGAGTTTGGAGTGGAGAGGCAAAGGCAGACGTGCAGGGGGCTCGGCGTTTGGGTAAGCGGCAACGCTCTAGAAGTAACAGACTGCACCAATATATGAGGTATCTCTCCGATCCGAGCGCTGTGCAGCATGCGGCGATTTTCACCTAGCTGGGGAGATACTAGAGATCCCGCCAATTACTGCTTGTGTATTTCGCTCTGGAACAGGGCGATGTGAATGGCCAAGGCCAGAACGAATCCATTGTACGACGTATGCTTTGATATAAAGTATTTCTACTTCCGGATACATATGGAACGCAAGGTTCCTACGCCTACATCTAGAGCTGTTGTACACGAATTAGAGTGCGGGATACTTAATGCACTTCGAGCCTCAAACTATCATCAGACAAGGTGTAACGGAGTATTCACGGAAGGTCCCTATTCTCTTAGCGAGATTGATCATTACTGGGCCTGCCTTCCATCTAACGGTCGAGTGAAACCGTTGTAGAAAAGACGGGAACACTTCGCCCAGCTTTCAGCCAGCGAACCGCGAACCTCAACTGAACATGTGTGGGGGTTAGCCACGGATAATAAAGGCGCTGTTGAGTCTGCCCTGACATTCATGGAAGGGTGACACTTTTCTAAGGCAGTGACAACAAAACATGCAGCACGAGATGCAGTGGGAATATGAGGAGGGCAGCGGCCACCATAGCGCTCAATACAGCGGACAGTCGGAACCTGGCGTGGATGCACCCTCTAGAGACCATTCAACGCCTGAGAGGGTGCTTTCCGTGTATGGAGCGTATGATTCACGCAGTGAATATGATGATGAGGGGTATAGACACAACGACGACTATGCTGACGAGTTTGCGAATGATGAGCTTGTGGATGATGAAATTATGGAAGACGAGCCCATGGGTGATGAGCCC
>JAJDMX020000602.1:0-15531 GCA_022345685.2 Nothomitra cinnamomea | reverse complement strand
TATCGGCTTTCGCATAGAAGCTTCTAGAAAGTGTCTCACCGGCCATGAGTGTCCCATCGGCCATGTTTTACTTCTACCAGAGTCACCAGTGGAGAAACCATTAGTAGAAGATAATGAAGATGTCCCAACATTGAAAGTACTATTATACTATTATTAATATCAAGTGAAGGAACAAAAAACTAATAACAGAAATACTAGAAGATAATAATTATTATAGTAACTGTAGATATGGTGTCAACTATAAAAGGTCTTAGTAAGAAGCTTTTCAAGAGAATGGTAGCTATATCAGAAACTATCAATAATTAAAAAAAGGGATAATTACTTAAATACTATGATTTAAAATTTTATTTACTTATGTAGTACCTAATCTTTCTAAAATACTATGATTCTTAATCTACTAGTAATTAGGCCTCATGAGCATTTCAGCAGCTATACCTACTATGCCCTTCTTGTCTATGGTACCCATAGATAACTTTTCAGCATATACTTCATTTTTCTCGCTTAAAGCACTTCTTTTTGGGCCTGCTACATTTTATAAAAGCAGGAGCCTCATATTCACTCCATTCGTCAACCATATCCTCCTCATGAATGAGATGCATATGGAATGAGTATTTTTCCTTTTACGTATCCACAGAATATCATAAGTGAATGTACTCATAGTGGTCATGTGCCTATTGCTGACACATAGCAACTGCATGACGACAAGGAATTTGATACTGCTGGAACTCTCTATATGAACAGTCTCTTTCTCTTAAGTTAACTATATATATCGTACCATTTAGTACAAATGCTTGCGCTAGACCATTGTTTGCTGATTTAACTGTATAATAGCAAGCCTGTTGATATGTGTTGTCCAGTTTTTTAAGAGCAAAATTGGTTATTCGTGGGGACCGATGGTTGTAATTCCTTCGTATATAAATGGTGGCCATAATTTTAGTTCAAATTCCAAGCAAAAGGCATAATACTGAAAGACTTTGAAGCTTATTCCAAGATGAATTGATAGATTTGGCAATATTGGATGTAATATAGCCATAATGAGAGCTTGGAAACTTGTACTGAGCTTATGAATTATGGGCAATATTGTTGATATAGTTGTATACAGCTTCATTTAACTTCTTGATAGTCGCCATTCCTTGTTTAAAGTCGTGTAAGTTTGACGCATATGCTGCTCTCCAGAAAGCTATTCAATATGCTAAGCTAAAGTACTTTTAGACATTATGCACGAGGTTTTGACAGCAGTGTGAGTGGTATGCATTTGGGAAGACTTTAAGTATAGCTATATGTAAGCCCTTATCTTTATCGCTGATGATGACTATTTCATCACAGTCTATTACCAAAAATGCTCCTTCAGCTTATGCAGAAACCATGTCCAATTGTCACTATCTTCAATTAGTACAAGAGCCCAAGCTAAAAGAACAATCTTATTATTACTATCAAAGGTACAAGCAACAAGAAAAGGTCATATGAAAGCAAGACTTAGTATGGCAGCTGTCTAAAGCAACAAATGGATGACAAGCTTCAAATGCAGCTCAAGTAGCAGCTGGTGCTATATAGCAACACTTGAAATGCCCTTCCCATATCTCTACGTGGTCCCTATTTTTCTCGTTATTGGAGTTAAGAATAGTCATGAGACTAGGGAGTTATTTGAAACAATCTGCTTCATCATCTTCAAGTTCCTCTTGCAGGGCTTTATGGGTACGTCAAGCTTACATATAACTAATACCCATATTACTATAGTGAATACGTTCAATACTTTAAATTTGCACTGGATAAATTTCCTGATCATTAACCACAATAGCTCTATAATGGCTGGTAAGAAAAGAAATGAAATACCTTAAGCAGAAATTTCTGTAAGTAATGAGGCTGCAACTATGTAGGATATAATGTGTAACTTGAATAATAGGACCTTTCAAAACAGAAACGTGAATGCCAAATAGACAGATATCATCTTTACAGGCAACAATATAAAGTATACAGTCAGAATGGGATACAACAAAGAACTTGCCTCTATCTACTATAAAAGCCCTAATAGCATTTTGAGCAATATATAATGACTTAAACAGGGCAGAAATATCAATGGGAATGGGAGATGTTAAAGGTATATTGAGGCTATAGAATTGTTGAAATGTGGAAATGGAGATTACAAGCTTCTATATCTTTGGAAAGGCAGTGAAGATACACTGATGTTAGATGTATGGTACACCAGTAAAAGTTCTGTAGTATCCAAGTAAATACAATCTAAAATCATGGTGTTCAAGTAATTATCCCTTAAAAAAAAGTAGAAAAATATATTTTAGAGGAGTTATGAAATACTTAGTTCAGTAAGCTTCAGGCAGAAAATCAAAAAACTAAGGTAATTGTTGGTACTCTATATCTAAATAGTCAGGAGATAAAAGCTATAATAAGTCAATTACTTAATATGGTACAATAAATAGTTTTTTTATAAGTGTTTTAAAGTCAATAGTGTATACTCTTCAAAATCAATTACAATTTTTTTATTTATACTGCAACATCTACAGACTATCCATTAGACTTTAAGTTGAATATGCTGATTTCTATATGCTTACTTTCACATATCTACTTTTGTATTTCAACCTCTATGCTTTAGTCTCTAAACTTCATCCTTTTACATTATCTTTATACCTTTGGTCAACCCTATATCAGTCATTAAGGTAAGTTCAATCTGATTTATTTATGTCTATTCAATAGCTAATATCTACAGGTACAGCTACAGCTTGTTCTGTGCAGAAGTTCTCTTTCTTTTCATTATATTTTCACTGCTTATTCACTTTCAATCTGTTAAGTAAGTTTATGCCCATATGTCACGAACATCCCAAGCCTTATCAGGAATACTACTGATATGGGAGTAGCACTGTTGCTCTTGGACTGGATCATGAACCTAAGAGGTTAGGGACAGCACGTACAGCTCAGCCAGGATGATCTAAATATGAAGATAAATAGTACTTGCCATAAGTAGATAAGAGCTGAAGCAAGGGTTTGTGCAATCAGCTCTCTCAGCACTGAGAGTGTAACCTGTGGCAACTTAATAAATCACCCACATTGTGGTTAAGGCAATGACCTCAACTAACTACACTACTGTCAAGCAGTCTAGCCAGAAAGCGACCGGCCAATAAGAACTACCATGACTTATGGATGCCAAGCTGTTGGTTATAAGAGAGAGACCAAGAGAGCTAAAAGACATTTAGTAACTGAAAGGTATGTCAGCTAGGTGTAGTATGCAGCTCAGGTATGGATGGAGAGTTATAAGTCACGATAACTCAGGTTTCGTTATTGGATTCAGAGTGAGTCAAGTGCAAGTCACACTGAGGAAAGAATACATTAAGTGGTATGAGTCGCCTATTGACAGGTAACTAAAAGATCAATGAAGAGGTAAATATAAATATAGTGTTAGGATCTCAGGGAAAGCGTTTTTTCTTTTCTCTTCACTGAAAGTCTTGTTAGTTTAGCAATATAAACTTCATACCAAGAATCATCACCTAAAGTATCTTTTGATATAGTTGCACCAGAACCATTTTACTATCTCAGTTTATGGAATCAACATACTTATTCCACAGTTACCCTAAGAATACCTACTATGTACTTGAATATTAAAACAAAATAGAAAATAAGACCTTATCAGAGCCAGATCGTCACACCATATGAAGCTATTTATACCATATAGAAACTAATATCTCTAGAAGAATATCTTCTGGCCTTACTATAAATTTCTCTACTAATAATACTATTAATAATTTTAAGATTAATCTAAATAATTTTTAAGCCAGTTCAGACAACTTTCAAGCTTCGACTACAATTGAATCTACTGTGAATGGACTGAAAGATAATGACTTTGATAAAGCTATTAAGATCCTGCCAATAATTTGGTCCTTTGATCTAACTTTTGGTTTCAAATATATTGAGATTGATTTATCTATAACTCCTTTATGTGAGATATTATATATTTACCTATAGAAGTCACAGTTACTTATACTACCTCAAAATATGAATATAAAGTAAGTTAGCATGCTTATAGTATAGTCAAGAAAAGTCTTTAAATCTATAAAGTACAAGATTAGCAAAATGTCATGAACATCACAAGTCTCATCAGGAATGCCATGAACACAAAAGTAGCATTGGTGCTATTGAACTGGACTGCAGACCTATAGAGATGGGGATAGCATGTATGGCTTGGCAAGGATGAACCAAATACAAGGATAGATGATACTTGACATAGGGGAGTGGGGGCTGGAGCAGGAGTCTGCGCAATTAGTGCCCTTAGTGTTAAGAGCGTAATCTGTAACAGCTCAGTAAATCACCCATACCCTAATCAAGGTAATGATTTCAGCCAGCCACACAACTGCCAAGCAGCTTAACCAGGAAGCAACTGACTAATAGGAACTACCATGACCTACGGACGCAGAACCGTTGGTCAGGAAAAGAAGACCAAGAGAGCTAAAGGATATTTGATAGCTAAAAGACACGTTAGCTAGGTGTAGTAGGCAGCTTGGGTATAGATAGAGAGTTATAAGTTATAATGATTCAGGTTTCATTATTGAACTCGGCATAAGTCAAGTGTGAGTTACACTAAGAATAGAACACATTAAGTGGCATAAGTCGCCCATTGGTAGATAGCCAAGAGATCAGTAAAGAGGCAGCTATAAATATAGTGTTAAGATCTCAGAGGATGTATCTTTTCTTCCCTCTTCACTAAATGTGTTATTAGTTTAGCAATTAAGCTTCATACCAAGAATCATTGCTCAAAATATTTTTTGATATAGTTGCAGTAGAATTGTTTAACTATCTTAGTATATAGGACTAATATAACTGTTCCACGGTCACCACTAGAATGTCTTGTCACATAACTGAAATCTAGACTAATTAAGGAACAAGACTCTATCAGAGTCAGATTATTACATAAAAAGTAAAACATTATAGACTGGGTAGGAAATGATATTTATATTTATTTAAAGAAGAATAGTACTTATCAGTTCATCGATTCTGCAGAGACAATTATTACAGAGAAAAATATTTGATTTATTTATAAATTTATATAAGGCCTACTATTGCCACTGGTGAATTTGCTAGTTCCACTGAGACCTCCAGTTAAGTGAAGCCTACATGTTAACTAAGAAAATATTGTACCACAAAAATTAGCTGGTCAGTCATATCCATTTGAAGAAAATTAAATGCAATAGATTAATATGTGGCAACAAATATAATCTAATTATTTTCTATGAAGTTCAACTAATGTAGAGTGTGATTAGTGTTGCAATTTTTCCAGTAAGGCAAAACAGTACTGCCTACTAGATCTAGTCTTTGCCTAACTGAAACTTAATGGATAACTTACCCAGCTATACCCAAGTATGTACATAGTTGTAAATAGTAATTACTTATATTATGTTGCTGTTAGCAATAAAGCTTACAACTATTAATTTCTCTACAGTTGTTTTCATTATAAAAAAATGCTGGAGAGTAGTTGTATTTAACGTCACACAGTTAGGTATATTGCTTAACTGATAGTCTAGTGGAACTAGCAAATTTGCTGGAGGCAATAGCAGGCTCTATTTACATTACAAGATACTCTTAATCTTTTGAAAGCAAAAAAGAGTATATAGAATACTTTTATGAAAGAGAATAGAAAGTAAAAGCAAGAAGTCTACAATACTCAACTTTACTAGTAACAGTAAGGCTTTTATAATTATCTTCATCATATAAGAACTGTAAGTTCTCTAGTCTCTCAAGAAGATATAGAGTAAAATATGGGGAGTTAGAGTTAGATGAATAATCTATTAACTTATAAGCAGAATGAGAAGCAGACTATAGAGGAGAATATTGAGGAAGATATCAAGACAAATATAGAGATCAACACTAAGAATTAAAGCAATAATAATTATAGTATATTTATAAATGATCTACTATATTAAATATACCAATTAATTCATACTAGATCTTATTAACTGAACCATGGAAACTTCATATAATTTCCTACTTAGTCAGATAGTTTGTTTTAATAACTAGTACATAGTTTTCAAGATTGGATAGTGTGTTCTTTTCAGAATCAAGTAGCAGATTGTTTTTAGTAAGTAGTATCTTCAAGCTACCTAGAGGTTCTTCATAGTGAAAGTAGCCTTCTAGTATTGGTAAAGCACAATAAGAGGCTTTTGAAACCTAATTTCCATATAAGTATATATAAATATTTATAAGTAACATAGTAACTATATATATAGGTCTTTCAGCCTACATACTAACATATAGACCTTTGAAGTATCTGCAGTTCTCCTATAGCTATATTACTTTTCCAAAGCTATATTCAACAGATTTAAAAGTAAGACAATAATATTATAAGCTTTCTAGTCTTTATTCAATTCACCATTTAAGTCCTTATTATAGTACTAATTATATGTTTCATATTATAATATCTTGTATCCCTGTACACTTATAGCTTCTTTATATTATCTAAATACTTAAACATTTCATCTAAGAATTCTGATACTTCAGATTCCATCTACAAATTCCAATTACCCTATCTGCCATTCTATGTACCCCCTAAGTACAACATCAAATTATCTAATATCATAATTGATTGAAATTTAATTATATATATCTTTTTATATTAAGTGTAATGGTCTTCCCGTTATTCTGTTAACCTGGAAATTTCATGAAGAGTCTTATCAACAAATTCTTATACATTATTAAAGCTATCACATCATTTCACATACTCAGAATACTGTTGAAATTGTATTAAGATCAGTTTATGGGGGTCTTATTTAGTTATGTATTAAAATTATTTATATATATATATTAGAATACTAATTACAATGATAAAACACCAAGAATAGAAGCATCCAAATACTATAGAAGCAGATTAAAGAAAGTGCAGTCATACTAATACATAGTAAAGTATATAAAGTGCAACCTCTCGAATTGCTTTAGTTCAGCCATTTAACTTGCAGATATCAATTTACAAAACCTTAGATATTTAATAAATTTGACATTTAGTAAACCCATTAACTTCTTAGAATATAATATAGATATTGAACTATTCATAGACTTATCTAAAGTAGAACCTAAACTAATTACTAGAGAGCTTCTTCAATATAAATAGTTATTTCTCATATAAAATACAGAGATTCATAAACCTTTTCTATGAATGAATCAGAACTTTCTCTTACTTTATATAATGAACTATAGTGAGAAGTATTCCTTAAACTGCTCCAATAGTATTGTCACGAATATTCTAAGTCTCATTAGGAATGCCACGAACATGGGAGTGGCGTTAGTACTATTAGACCAGATTACAAGCCTATAGGGTTAAGAATGGCATATATAGCTCAGTAAGAATGAATTAAATATAAGGACAAATAGTACTTGCCATAGATAAGTAGGGGCTGAAGCAAGGGTCTATGCAATTAACATGACCTATAGTAACTTAATAAATCAATCACACATTGGTCAAGACAACGACCTCAGCTAGCCACATAACTGCCAAGTGGCTTAGCCAGGGAGTAACTGACTAACAGGAATCACTACGACCTATAAATGCAAAATCATTGGTCATGAACGAAGAATCAAAAGAGCTGAAGAACACTTGGCAGCTAAAAAACACATTAGCTAAGTATAGTGGGCAGCTCAGGTATGGATAGAGGGTTACAAGTCATAGTGACTCAGGTTTCATTATTGAACTTAGTGTGAGTTGAGTATAAGTCACTGTCAGGGCCAACCCTAAAGCTAGCCTTTTTCAGATTGCTAAAACAATGTGAATAATGTCGAGCCAAACTCTAAGTGCTGTTACAGTAACGTCATGAGGCTTAAGGATAAGGGTTAACAGCATATGGAGACTCTACAATGCTATGTGCGATAAACTGAATTTCAATAGCTTCAGAATGTTGATTTCTAGTATAGAACTAATTATTGCTTCTGGGAGAAACAGCTTCCTAGATTTACATATACATGTCTCTCGGCACGCTAACCGCATGCGGCGTGACAATGCACTGCCGCTGAGCTGCAACTGCAGTTCTTGCCTCTTAGAGCTCCGCATTACAGCAACCTAAAAGCAGTGGCTATTCAAAAACACTAGGTTGCTAAACAAGCAATTTATAGAAAACCTACAACTTGTGATAACCTTCTAGAAACTTCAGTACTTTACTCAGAATATCTATAATTTGGATTCACTGGACTACTAGCTAAAATCTGCAATTCAAGAGATATTAGGTATAAATCTCGTCCAAGTGGTGGTATAGACGCCTTCAGGGACAAAACGAAGAGCGCAAAATGCCAAGGCCAGAAGCATTATCCGGACTACTGCGTAGAGTGTACCGCCGATAATTGTAACGATTTGGGAGACTCGGTCGTGAGACGATCTAACCTTGTCAAGCTTTCCCTTGAGGCGAGCAAACTCTGGATCCTCGACTAAGTAGAAGAGGAAGTCCACGTCGTGCATTTGAAGCCCTACTGCCAGAAGTTCCTGCCTTACTTCTTCCCTTTGGACTTCATTCGGAGCACGCGATCGAAAAGCTCCCCGGGCTCGGTCATAAGATTTAAAAACCTCGCAATGACGAATTCTCCAATTCATGAAACTTACCCAATCCTTATGCAAGGTACATAGCTGCTCTGCTAGTTCCTATAAAGTTTTGTTAGTAGAAAGTAATAATAAGGTTACCGCCAGATTTGTACCCAACAAAAGCACATACCAAATGCCTGCCCTCTCCTGGCCTTGTTGACAACCCGGCAGTCTTCTGAGAGGAATCGGGAGGCATATTAAGATGCCCACGCAAAGCGCGCTCACTCTCCCGATCCTTCTTGAAGCTCTGAGCCTTATCCAAGTAAACTCTCAAGCATTTTCGTTGCGCGTGGTGAACCGCTCTGACAGCTATTATATTCAACGCTAATGCAGCGGTAGGTATTGTAGCAGACGCAACGCTCGCAACCATCCAGATCATCATCTCAGCCTTAGTGGGAAATCCATATTTCCAAGCTAGACAGTGAAGACCGCCAAAAACTAGAGATGATATGGCCATCGTGATTGCCATAGGAGGTATCGAGCCCTCTAACCGGACAAAGTCGTTTTCAATTCGAGGAAGTCTGCTGTCGGACTTACCGCTTTCCGATGGATTCGACAGACGACGAAAGAACGGCTCCCCGTGGTACTTGAATGCTTGGCATTGGGAAATATCTGCCACGACTCTAAACCGCACAGGAGTTCCAACATCTTTTGGTTTCGCCCAGTTTGCGATGTACGTAGCAACGGCCAGTAGTGCAAAGGCGGTAGTGCAAATTTCGAGCTGGCTGGTTGGCAATCGTTTCACACCTCGAACGATCACGGACAGAATGAACCATGATATCTGCGTCACAGCAATGAGTCTCAGAAGCCAGTCAGCTTTGGACTTGTCCTCGATGTCTTTTTCCTGAAGAGCAAGGTTTGGAAGTGGGTCGTGTTCGGTGCCCACGCAGCAATTGACGAGCGCGTGGGCAGTGAGGGGGACGGGGTCTCCAGAATCCGAGCAACGCTCAAAACCACCCATGTTGGCGAAATATGAATGAGTCAAGGTCCACCGCCTATCTCCGCGAGGCAAAAGAACTGGATCGTAGCAATTTGGGCTTGGGTAGACGGCTGCTTTGACTGCCAAAGGGCCTTCCGTATCATTTGTTCCCTTCTGGCTGTGGTTTGCACTCGTGCTTTGATTTTTGTTGCCAATATTCTTCGGGACAAGCGGTCGGAGAAAGTAGTGGAACAGCTTATGCAAGCGTTCCAAGCCGGGGCCGAAATCCACCTTCCAGCCAACTATATTGCCCATCTCGTTCATAGCGAACAAGTCGTCAACCGCCATCTGAAGCTCGCAGACAGCTTTAGAGAAGATGAATTCAGGAAAGAGGATTGTGGTAAGCATCCATTTGGCTTTCCGAACAGCCTTTGTTAACGCGCCGTCGGATCCTCGGGGGACGTTGAGGTGCAGAATCGTCCACGTACACGCGACTACTGTTGACAGACAGCTCCAAACAAGAGTTAGGGTCCCACGCTGACTAGGGCCACCCTGCCAGCCTAGTTTCATATGGTTCATATTGGAGGCTGACACTATTGCGTTCGGGGCCTGTGCCGCGGTCATGGAGAGGGGCATGGAGAGCAAAACGGAGACGGCCGTGGAGCGGCCCATCTCGAGACGAGTAACCGTGAAGTTTCCCTAGATCGGTAAGCGGTCCGAGCAAAAGTCCAACCTGGTGTGTTCGACGTGGTGGGGAGGTGGGCATGCATCAGGAGTCCTCAGCCTCAGCCTTTCAGCCGCACGGGCTCTTGAGTCATGTGGGCTCTCTTTAGCGAGGGCAGGATAAAATTAAAATCGCTGGTAACTTCCCACCACAACCCTGCAACAAACAGATATCGCATTAAAATTCCAAGGAGTGAATTCTAATTGTAGCTACCAGTTGAGACTAGAACTGATATTGCGCGAAATTCGAATCGCTATCGAGGATTTGAGTCGCTAAGATGTGCCCGTTATGCCAAGCAAAATACAACTGCAACCGCGCTTGTAGAGGAGCTGGAGCTGAAGGCGAAAAGGAGGCCGTGCGCGATTTTCCCTGCCTAGCGTTTTCCAGCTTCAGACGCATTATTAACCAGCCAATTAGACGCAGAACGCAGGATATTGGACATCCACAGAATCTTGGACAGGATCTGGCTTTGGCTGAACGGTTGACCTCAGCAACAACCTCAAACTGAACAAAAGTAAAGTGGTAACCTTTGCGCTCTCCTTTAACAGAACACACGAAGGCTTGAAAAATTTCGGGTGGTTCGAGACCTGTATCGCTGTCAGAAGCCTTGCTCAAAATATCAAGAATTACTAACTACAAAGTCAGATACCTATATAATTTATTACCTAATACACCAGAAGACTTATCAGTAAGCTATTTTGCTCATATATGTGACTTTCTAGCTTAGGAAGAGTGTAGATCTAAAAGTCATTAATTTCAAAGCTTAAAAATAAATATATGTATCTAACTGTTGGCAGTACCTAGGTTACTAGTGAAAATTATTCTAAAAGATTTGATGACTAATATATATTGTCATAATGACCTTATGACTTTTAAAACCTAATAAATTGTAAGAATAGCTCTAATATATCCTCTAAGCACTTGAAAATGGTTAATTTAAGAAAATTTTCTATACTGTATAATATTTTCAAGTTTTATATAATATCTTATTCTATCAGAGACATGGAGGTTAGTAGGCTAATTAAGTATATGAAATATAGTAAACTTGTACTAAAGAGAAGAAGTAAGTATTGGTAAACTAGATCTTAAGAGAAGTAGTTCAAGAATTTCTAGTTCAATAAGATATACTATTATTACTAGTAAAGTATTTAATTTTATTCTAAGTAAATACTATTAAATAAAATACAATTTCCACCTATCTTACTATTTACAATTAACTATATTAATTTATTAAGCAATATTAAAAGCTAAAAAGTACTATAGTAATAAACATTGATTAATTGTAACAAGTTATATATATTCTAGAAATATTCAATATAGTACTAATATAAATTATAAGATACTTCTAGAATATGAACTAGTTTTAAATCTTACTATAAAGAAAAACTAAATTTCTATTAACTTAATAGATTATATATTTTAGAAATGCTTCTAGAATATGAATTAGTTTTAAATCTTACTACAAAGAAAAACTAAATTTCTATTAACTTAATAGATTATATATTTTAGAGATGCTTAGTACCTTTTAACTCATATTGAAGATAATAAGTTCTCAATAATTTAATGCTTTTGTAATAGTATTATATATAATACAAGTTATTAAAAACTATTCTCTCTACTAGCAAATTCAATGTAATAATCTTGAATGTTTAAAATAAGAGTTATACATAGTCTTCAAAGTTCAGTATTTTCTAATATAAGCCATTATACTAATATATAGTATTATAATATGCTTTTTGGAATATGTTTTGATCAAAATACATTTAAAACAAATTTGATAATAATAATATTAGTAATAACAAATAATAGATTTAATTAAGTAAAAGAAATGTAAATTTTAGTATATCTGAATAACAAATATATATTTAGGTAAGAAATTTTTATTGTTTAATTACTTTAGTTTAGAGTTAATTAAGTTACTATTATAGGTTTACTAGGTCTATAATATAATAATTATATATACAATATATAGTAAAATTATTATAAGATATTTCACTAAATTAGCTTCATTAAGAATATATTTCTTTTAACTTCATTAAGGTTTATGAAGAAAGGTATAAAAAAGATATAAGTAATTATTATTGAGTGTATTTGAGTCAATAAAATTACTATACTATCTTTTATTATTTTAAAAGATAATACTATTCAAAGTAATTAGTTTCAACTTATCTCTTCAATAGTCCAAATGATTTTTACTATTTTTAAGAGTTAGTCAAACAATGTACTCATAATTAAATAGTATAATAATTTGACTTCAATATGATCTTATCTTCTAATTTGCTTCAAGTATTTAAGTATATGATAAAGAGTTGATAGGGTAACTGTAAAACAGTTATATTAATTCTGTATACTTAAATAACAAAACAATTCTGTTATAGCTATATTAAAAGATATTTTAGATGATAATTTTTAGTATAAATCTTAATTGCTAAACTAATAAAATATTTAGTGAAGAGAGAAAAAAAGACATTTTCTCTGAGATTTCAATACAGTATTTATAGTTACTTCTTTACTAATTTCTTAATTATCTGCCAATATATAACTTATACTATACAGTATTCATGATTCTTGACATAATCTACAACATAACTAGTTTTAGGCCTAATAATGAAATCTGAGTTATTATAACTTATAACTCTTTACTTATACTTAAGCTATTTATTATATCTAGCTGACTTATCCTTTGACTGTCAAGTATCTTTTATCTTTCTTGATTTTTTATCCATGTCCAATAATTCAAGATTCTAGAGTCCATAGAGTTTTTAGTGGTTAGTTATTTCCTAATTAGATTAACTGGCTTTTATGTAACTAGCTAAGAATATTACCTTAACTGAGGTATAGGTAATTTATTGAGTTGCTATAGGTTGCACTCTTAGCACTAAGAGTATTAATTGTACAAAACACACTTTGGTTCCCATTTGCCTTCAGCAAGTATCATTCATTCTTATATTTAGCTCATCTTTGCTAATTTGTATGTACTATTTCTAATTCTGTAGAGTTATAACTTAATCCAATAGTTAACTGATGCAACTTCCATATTTATAATGTTATTCTAGTAAAGCTCAAGATATTTATAATATTTTCTTAGAGTAATTATCCATAATGCTAATAATGTAGTACTTATTGCATTGATTTTGATACTTATAAGACCTTTAGAAGTTAATATGGAAATTAGCTAGTAGCTTGCTAGCTTACTTAATAGACATATTATACTTTTACTTATATTGCTTTATATAGATATATGGTTTATAGAATAAACTCTTTTTTTCTGAACTTAGCTTTATACTCAATATTACTTTTGCTGTTCCTTTGAGACATTTATAACTAACGTGTTCTTGATGTCAATACTATAACTTGAAAATATTAGATATTAATATATTCTGTAGAATTGCCTCTCAAATTTCTATTCTAGTACTTGCACTAAGTATATAGAGTTATTCAGCTTTTTGGATATTATTAACCTTGATAACTATTTTTACTAAGTTAATACTGCTATTATCTTGGTTTTTAGCTATAGTGATACTCTTATCCTTGAGCTGTTCTAGTGATACTAGGTTTCATCGCTATACTGGAAATATACTAAATGTTAATAAATATTAGACTATTAGTGCCTGGAACCTCTAGGTCCTCTTTACTTAAAATGGGTAATTGTTAATCATTAGTAATTTTGAACTAATGGCCTATTATAGGTATATATATACTAAAGTAATTCTTATCACTTATAATGTGGTTACTAGCTCTAGAATCAATAAATTAGATACTAGAGCCATTACTATCTCTTGTTCTAAGAGCCATGTCAAGAGCTGCAGGGTTATAGGCCATACTAGCCTTACTGCTAGAACTTTTAAGGCCTACTTTGTCTTTGTCTTTGTTGACTTCTAGCTTACACTTAAGCTTTTGATAATCTTTTTTAAAATTCCTCTTTTTCTTACAATAGAAGTACTTGTAGTACTTCTTGTTATTATTATTTCAGGCTATCATTTTGGCTACTTTCAGAGCTGTGCCTTTATACTTTAGCACTTTCTAAGTATTTGCCATAGACATCTTGAGCCTTTTCAGGAATGCCACAGATACAGGAGTGGCATTGAAACTATTGGACTAGATTGTTAGCCTATGGGATGTAGACAGCTTGAACGGCTTAGCAAGGATAAACTGAATATGAGGATAAACGGCACTTACAGTAGGCATGTAAGGGCTGAAGCAAAGGTTCAGGCAATTAGCGCTCCCAGTACTGAGAGCGTAATCCGCAGCAACTCAATAAATTATGTATACCTGTGTCAAGGCAGTGACCTCAGCCAGCCATACAACTGTTAAGTGGTCTAGCCAGGAAACAACTGGCTAATAGAAATCACCATGACCTACAGATGAGGAACTGTTAGTCGTAGGTAAAGGATTAGAAGAGTTGAAGAACACTTGGCAGCTGAAGAACATATTAGCTGGGTATAGTAAGCAGCTCAAGTATAGATGGAAAGTTGTAAGTTATGATGACTTAAGTTTCATTATTGGACTCAGCATGAGTTAGGTGTGAGTCACACCGAGGGAAGAATACCTTAAATGGTATAAGTTGCCTGTTAGCAGGTGGCCAAGAGATCAGTGAAGGTGCAGCTATAAATATAGCATTAGAGCCTTAAGGAAAGTGCCTTTACTTTTCTCTTTACTGAAAGTTTTATTAGTTTAGCAATATAAGCTTCGTACCAAGAACTATTGCTTAAGATATCTTTTGATATAGTTATAGTAGAACCATTTCACTATCTCAGTATACGAGACTAACATACCCATCTTACAGTCACCCAAAGAACGCCATGCCATATACCTGAATACCAAGATAAACTAGAAGACAAGACCTCATTGGAGTCAGATCATCACAGTATTCTTATACTGAAGTTCCTCATATTATAGATATTTAATAGCTTTATTGTAAGTAAGATTACCCTTATCACATAGACTAGAAATAGTATAGTCATATTAGATAGGTAAAGCATTTAGAAGTAAACATACCTTAATCTGCCTTTTTATCTTCTTTATATTCTTATACAATATACTTTTTAGATTGCTTTAGAGATTCTAAAGATATTGAGAGACTTCTTTGATAAATATTTTACCATCTATATATAGGTATATAATCTGAGTTATTACTCTATACTAAGCTTAATCACTGTCAAGCTGATAAATGCTTTAAAACTTTCTTCAAGTTTTAGCAATATTTTTAATAGAGTATGAAGAGAGGTTATGCGCCGACATGGGTTATGCACCAATTCTAGAACCTTCCACGTATCGCCTCATAAAAATCGTAACCCCCAATACCTTGTAATCTAAGCATTATGGATC
>JAJDMX020000601.1:0-15554 GCA_022345685.2 Nothomitra cinnamomea | reverse complement strand
ATATCGCAACTCGCCATTGGTTGGGCGATGACGATAGAGCAACATGTAAATAGAGACGACTGATGTATAGAGAGCGGAATAGAGTTTCGCTGTCCTTGTCGGTAGAGTATATCGCCCAAAGACGGATCTCAACCAACGTCGATCGCTCAAGAGAAATGATTATCTAATGTCAAGACGGAAACAGCCATTAATATTGCATCACCGATGATTGCTGGTCATAGGGGCGAAAATCTTCCTGCATGTCCTGACTATCTGGTTCCGGGGATGGCTCACGTTGTGATGGGAGGTAGTTCCGTTGGCTTTGTGCGTACTGGTACTGCTCCTCGTGGCGCATTCCAGCTGGACAAGGTGTTGCAGGATAGTGTTGCGGAAAGTCTCTCGCGTTCACATCGTGAAAACTATCGTTCTCAGGAGTAATCGGTGGTGTAATGAGGTTATTAGGCATAACGGGTTGATAGTGCCCTTTCACCGGGGTCTGAACTCCATGGGCCTTGGAAGCGACGCGACCTTGACCTTCTGCACGAGAAACTTCGGCCTCTGGGGTAGGAGGGGTGTAATAGCATCGGTTCGTTATTGCAGCTCGCCGAACAAGGACATCATTCATGATGGTAGATACTGATGAATATTGCGTTGACGCATACTTCCTCGCAAGAACAAGCGATGGTCGATGAATTTCCAGGAACAGCTGCTGGAATATAGGATCATCTTCGGCGACTGCCCAAACTGTCCGTTCAATTCTGGCTCGCCCTAAAAGGTTTCGAGCGACAGCGAAGGCTGACCGAGCCAATACAGAAGGTCGAACTGACACGAAGTCCCGATGGAAGAGAGCAATCTCGCAAATGTACATAGTCATGTTCTTGACTTCTAGGTCATGAGAGAACGCGTGAAAGGCTGGTTGAAGGAAGCTGTCAACCGTCGGGTGGCCGATGATCCAGTTCACTGTCTGTAAGACATGCCATTCCATCTGTACGAACATGTCTTCCTCGTAGAGTGAACAACACATGGACTTGAATTCCTTGATAGACGGGACACGTTCTTTCTTATCACCATACTTTGCTGCTATGAGGAGCGAGGCACATCCGACGAGTTGATAGTGACGCTTGTAGACGACACGCTTGGAGCAATATCTGTCGAGGAGATTAATTGCTAAGAATAGCGTTTCTGGGAGTAGTTGGAAAGCGATATGAGCTTCAATAAGAAAGTCGAGGAGATATGGTCGCATGAACCACTGAATTTCCTGCTGAATATCGATAGATGCGACATCTGGAAGAGTCACAGTCTGGGAAGTGTTAGAGTTTAGAATCGGAAGAAGGTAGAAAGAAGCCTGACCTCCATATTCAACATATGTCTAGTAATATCTTCCTCGTATTCCTCTCTTGCCAATCCAATAAGTCTTTCTTTCAGGGCGGATTGACGCTCTCGAGCTATGAGTTCCGCATGCTCCCTAACTCTCCCCAGATACGTGTACTTCCCATCATTGTGAGATTCGACGAAGAAACTGTCGCAAGGCCCATAGTAGAAAGAAGAGCGGGAAGTCATGATTATCGAGTGAACTTTTGGTGAAGATAATTGACTACCTGAGAGTGACGTGAGGTGATCGAAAGGTGTGTCAAAAAGTGAATGTGGAGTTCGTATTAGAACTAAATTTAAGGAAGGAGTGTTGAAGTTGAAAGTATTAGAGAGTGGCAGTTAAAGAGTGACTTTGACGCAAACAGGCGTCGGATATCTGCAAAACTGGCTGGTGAAGTGGCCAGTGACGCGGATATAAGAACCAGAAGTTGGGCCTATGCATAGAACATCAATCCTGGATACCCGAAAGCAATTGCGAGGGGCTAGGGTATGTAAAAGTTATGTGCGGAGAACATTGCAGCAAGCAATCGAAATGAAAATTACATACCAATGGAATTAGATTAAGCTCTTAATTGTGCCTAAGGGGAGGCTTATGTAACTTGAAAGATGGAACACCGAATGAACGTATCCCTTGCCGCTTAAAGTTCAAGAGGCAGCGAGCATCCAGTAGACAGTTCAGCGAGAGAGTACTGTCCGCACAGATCTGACTAAGCTGGCTGGGCTCGTGAATGTAAAGGTCGAACTAACGCCTCCACTTTCTATTGAACGTGCCAGGTGATACGGGCCGTTATGGTCAAGAATGTGCAATTGATAGGCACGAATGCGCTTAGCAAGGAGTGAGAATTAGCCTCATATTACTGTAAGATTTGAAAGAATGAGGCTCACCTTGTACACTCTATGACCGTTGCCAGATCCAAATAGATATGGCTGGAGACGTTCTTAGATTGCTGAGTGCAAAGTGAGGATTGAGCTCTCAAGGGGCGAGATCTCACTTGATCAAAGGCGGAGGTGGTGGGGGATGAAATATATTGCGAATGAACGAAGCAAAGGACCTAGAGTGCAACTCTATGAATTAGAGAGAGTTCAACACGTAGAACGCGTCCAAGTCGCTAGTGGATTCTCCAGACGCGTCGTTTAGGGCACAAAGTCGAGATTGACGGTATGGTTGTCTCGATTGGATATAACGACCCTAATCTCTGCTCTAAAGAGTCTGAACCGGGAATTTGGGTTGGTTATAGACGTCCGCAGCGGCTAACCTATAAGAACCCTCGTCCAACAGTGAGATCGACCACTTCGTAGCTTTGAGCTCCTCGCAACTACTCTGAAATAACGAAAATGATAGAGTAGCCCTGAAGTCGAATACATCAGACTGTTCATACAGAATGATTTTGTATTCTGACTGGCAACAATTCGGATCCTCAGCCTTCCGGGTGGAGATGCTTGTATAGCGGGTACATTCGTCGAAGCGGAATTTCGAAACTGGTGGTATTGCACCCCTCTGATCCAAGAGTGGTGGAGGTTTTCGTGTCGGAAGAGCAATGATGGTGGTGGGTACCAGTACCCGCGAACATACGGTACGGCAATGCAATCGAAAATTAGTACTTACAGCTGAATTGATCCCCCGAGAATGGTAATCGAAACGACAATGGCAACAAACGCTAACTTCACAAATATGGCACGATCGCTGGTTGTGGAGGTCTCCGTGTCTCCTAGTCTCTGTTCAGGTCGACCAGCTCCGCAGTCAACGTGAGAACCGAGAATTATGGCGGCCCGACCGAAAGGGAGCCGAAGTCACGTCGGTCGTAATAAAAGAGCCGAGAGAGAGGGAGAGAGAGAGATGGAGGAGACAATCAAGAGAGAGGCCGTCACGGTCTCGATGGCAGGAGACCAGACGTCTTTTTTGGACCCGACACGGCACGACGAGAACGGAGGAGGTGAGGCGGGCTAACGAAAGTCCCAGCACGCTTCTCGTCTCCGATACATACGACACTGCCGATAATTCAGGACCTCTGTCGGTGGGCAGACAGAGAGGAGAGTTGAAGGATGAGGAGAGGGGAAGGAAAGGAAGGAGAGTGACTTCTCTCCGTGTGAGGCGGATTAAGGTCGTGGAGGGCTGGGATTTTGCACACCAAGCAAGCCCGGAGGTTTCGAGGATGGGCCAGCCGTACTTGTATGGGTCTAACGCAAACTGAGCACTAACCCGTTTGGAGATGCCCACGAACCCCAGCTAGACTGGCATGTCGGTCGAGTACCTGTCCAAGGCCCCAAAATGATTTCGCAAGTCGCTAGTTAATTACTTAAGGTAAAGGGTGCGCTTATGTGTGGGTGGGTGCTAGGACACCCATCCATGGGCATTTTGCTTCTTGCTTCTGCTTCGCTGCTACGGCACGCAGTCCCTTGCAATCCTGACCATGGCATCCCAAGCCTCGATTCTATGGTTCAGATTTGCTCTACTGCCACGCTGCTACATTTACAACGCTCCTTTCCGTTGAAACGAACAACAATCTACAACAATCTCTCGCGCGGGCGCCACTCGGTTGCTCCGTATGAGCCATCGCTGCTGGCACGGTTTCGAGATTTCTTTTGCTCTCCTCATACCAAGTCAGCATTGACTCGCGGTAACATACCTTACTCTATAGCTCACGCGTTTAAGATTCCCAGCTGCGAGGTGGACCGGCGAGCGAATGGGAGCCGCCCATCGCGCCCGACCAATTTTGGAGTACAGCCGTCTCGCTTTATGCTAATCGAAGCCATACATGAGACCCCCAAAATCATCCCCTGGTCCCATCCAATCCTTCCGTGCTGCCTCCGCTCTGCCTTTACAAATTGAGCGTCTTTCAAGGTTGCGTCTTCAACTTTCCTGATCGCCATCCCTGGCCCGCATCGCAGCTGCAGGATCCATTTTACCTTGTCATTTCCCCTTTCGGCGTTTTCAGCCCAGAGACATCGCATTTCACGATGCACCATCGACCAGTCGCACAGGTTTCGCTTCCGTTCATTCAGTTGGTCGAGACAGCAAACGAACATGCAGCTTGTAAATCATGGTCAATTCGCCACCGATTCATACTGACTTGAATCCTGCATCGACGCCTCGACGCTTGGGCTGGATTGGGGCGCAAGACCACTATCACGTCTTTTCGTAGTTTGCTGAGGTAATACTATGACGCTCACGCGTTTGAGGGCACGGCAGAGTACATATCCCAATAGCACCGCAACACGCTACCGCGAATATATCTCCTAGTTTTACAGTAATGGCGAAGTACAAGGACAAATTGCAATTTAAAAGCGCGTATCCACATCTTCTGTTTGCTCGAAACTTCAAGATGGTGTAACTTTTAGTCCTCGAAATGCGGCTCTCCCCGGAACCCTTCTTGTCAAGGGTCACTCCCGATCTGAAGCACCGGCAAACGACAAGCCAAACATCTCATCATGAGCGAAAAGCTGCATATTTATTAGCAAACAAACGGGCTCTTTGGTTAGACTTCAGTCTATCGCAAGCATACGACAGGTTGTACCTCGCAATCGACAGGCCACTCTATCCCCTCTTGAGGTAGCGGATCTCTAGACCTGTGCCGATACAGATCCGTTAAGGTAGATCTATTCCTTTCTTGAGGCTGAAAATCATTTCGATTCCCCGATCCCCCACATGGGAGGGCGAACTAGGGTAGGCCTCCCTGCGCCTACACTTACGCGACTAGAGACTGTGTTGAACCCAGCTATTGGCTATCCCGAGCAATTGAGTCGGTATTTTGTGTCTGGATCCAGCCGGAGAGGCTCGCCTTGAATCTAGTTGAGCTTGTCTGTCTTCAGGGACGTTTTAATTTCTAATGTTTGGTACGTAGGTACTATGTATGTTGTACTATGGTAGCCGGGGTAAGTAATGTTGGCGCGACACATACAATTTTGCGCGTTCGCACTAACATTACTTACCCAGGCTACCATAGTAAAGGTACGCTGTAGGAGATTTTCAATATCAGAACAATTGAGTAGCTTGCATCTCCAGCGTGCCATTCTCCTTTCCGCTCTAGGGCGGGCGTGCACGAAACACGGACCAGCCTTTGCGCAAGAACGCTGTTAGGTAAGATGCAAATCGCGTTCTTTGCACGTCATCCATCTCACCCACCACTTTCCTTCTCAGCTTAGGGTTACCGATTTTGGTTAAGTCTCAGCGCTTTGACGCGGGAGATGTTGCCCCAAATTTTCTCCAAACATATAAGGTCGCGACGCGTCGCCTTAGCGAACATTTATCCTTACCAAGTTTTCTCGTGATGATTATTTTCATATGCAAGTTGAGCTGCAGTGACAGGTGCTCTGTCGGTCGCTCGTACTGAGCCGCACTGATGCCTTTATTGATAAATAGAACGGGAGACGCCGCGAAAGGGCTGGTCCATAAAGCAAGGGCTTCCACACGATACTTTATTTTGCTCTGGACTGACCGCTCTATACTCGGTAGTGCAAGTTTTTTTTCCACGCTTGGTACTAACCGAGTATCGAGAAGCGGGCCTCAAGAGCGGCCCGGAGAAGGATCAGTTTCAGTGGAACAATGCAAAATTACATCGTATGGCGTCTTTTCTGGGCGGCAGTAGGATGCGGGACAGTGGTTAGCCTCGGGTGTGACTCGTCGGTAGAGTTTGTTTACAACGAAGGAACGTTTGGGCGTGTCATGTTTATGGTCGGAACAGCTGGTGAGACGAAAACCACTTTACGCGTTCGCCAGAACGCGTCGTCTGCACCACCATTCGCTGTCTCGGTGGCCCCGTCGCAGGGCTGATCCCAGAGAACACAAAGCTAATCTCATCTCGGCTTCTTAAACCCTGGTTGTCAGCTCAATGGGGTGGCTGGGCTCAACGCCATGATACCACTGCTGAACAGCCAGCTCTGCCTCAGATAAGAAAGTTACCGGTCTTTCGGAGACGCACTGCCTGGTCCCTCATACACTCTTACGGCCTCTTCGGCCCTCCTAAGTCTGACTACTGTACGTGATGTACCTACTGCGGCCGTACCCTTATGCGGAGGTCAAAAACGTAAGACGGCCAAAAGGCGGGGAAACATTCAGCACCAGTTTCAGGTCCTTCCCGCCGAGGAAAAGAAGACATAACTTCTTTTGTGAGGCATCATTCGCCGTGCCGAGTGAGGAACAATACGCCCAGAGCTACGCAACGCACGCCGCCAACATACGGTCCGAACGTCTTTTCTACCAGCCACCTATTTGGGTTCCTGGCACGCCACAAACCCGGTGTTCGTATCATTATCGCGTCGCTAAATATTGGCAGGCGGTGGCTGCCTAAAACAGACCTGAACACTTGTATCGGGACTTTTGCTTTTTAATCAGCTCCCTCCCGCGATCGACGGGCAAGTCAATAATCTATTCCTTAATGCCCCGGTTTACTCAATGGACAGCGGGTAGTTTGTTGGACACATTCATTATGCGTGACAGCTTCTTGTTACCTTAATACACGCTCTTATCGTATCCTTTTATCTCGATCACTTAGCCAACATTTGATGTTGGGTGAGGTTTAAAACAGCCACCAACATCTCATACTTACAGGATACCTACGCCTAATTTTTAAAAGCTGTGATCTCCCTTCACCCAAGATAGCATTTTATGTGTTGGACGAATTCCTGGATCTCGTGTCTCATACAATCTATGCATGAAAACGCGTACACGAAGCTACTCTACTCTGTTCCACCAACTCAAGACAAGGTTGTTATTGTTGGGTCTCGTTCCTTATATCCGAAGCCATGGGAAGGGCCTTCACCTCCTCAAGCACCCGACTACTTATTGTCGCAAGCGACGAGGTTACGAGTCCGGAGACTGGATTAATCTTGTCGGTTACCATTTTCTCCCTTGCTAGAGGCAAGGATAGCATATCACCGTCTCCTTTATTACGGGTATCCTGAAAACCGATCGGAGGGAACTTCCGCAGTCATCCACAATTACCTAAACGGCGATGCAAATTGCATGTGGGGCAAAGTCTTTTCTTGGATATCGCTCAAAATAATCGGAGGATACCGTGGACACGGGAGACGTCTTGTGTACACAGAGCCTACAAGACACCACGCGCACGCACCAGGGCGGTGGGACTGCAGGAGACCACCGAGTAGTGAACTTGATCGAAGGGTTTCACCAGCGCACTTGTATGGACGCTTTCAAACGCTTTCTGGAGTCTTTGCCCTTTCGTAAGGCTTGCAGGCGCACCTGTGCTGTAAGAAGACATGAGCGCAAGGTTCTGGAGGGTGGTCAAGCAAGACTCCTGACCCCACTTGGCGCTGAATACGTACTCGTCCATTGGCTTCACAACGACGACATGAGTTTTTGCCCATGGGGCAGCGTGTGTTTACCATAGACTCATATATCAGTTCAGTTGGGTTTGAATCTAGAACTGCTCATCACCGATTTCTTTCATCCCATCTCCTGAATCCTTTCAGCCCCTTTTGAAAGTTTTCTGAAGGTCCTGTATTGTTTCGGGAATTAAAGGACTTTTCTACTAGTAGTCGATATGCCAGTGCAGTGAGATCCAATTCGACTAAGTCCAACTAATGGTGATGTAGCTATGTCGTTTATTGAATAGTCGTGTTAATCATTATTGTTAGTTACACTACTTCGGTAATGCTAAGCTATGTATACTTAATCCATCAAACTTCATCTCTCCCTCGCGATGCCATCTCTAAACTTATTAGTTAAGTGCAGCGTGTCCGTTCGTGAGCAATTTAAGCCACCCAGGGTAGTCCCGAACACTATCACTTCCAAGCAGCTTTCTTTACCATTGCTCCCAGAAGTTTATACCAGCATTCATCAACAATCTCGCTTTCCCTTCCTTTTGCAACTCGGATATTGAGAAGCTCTGCTTCCTCAACGCCCAATGCTTTCAAGGAAGCCGCAACCGCCTCCGCCCACTCCGCATCCTTCGTTGACCAGCTCCACGGCTTCCCCATCCAAGACAACTTCACAAAAGCCTCCAGGAGGAGATGTGCAACTAAAGGAGCGTAGGTTGCGGGTGGGAGCGTTGGTGTTTCAGAGGGAGAGACGGGGATTGAGGAGGAGTTCGGAAAGGGACCTTTGGCAAGGGTGCACCGTGAGGTAGGGTTGACCAAGATAAGTAGATTTCCTGGTGGAGAGAGGGGGACATGTCGGACGGAGAAATGCCAGTTGTTTGGGACACCGCTGTTTGGGAAGCGTGACTTGCGGGGAAGGGCGTTGAATGCAGCAACGGTGGGGTCCATGGCCGGATATTGAGGGCCAGTTTGTCTGCCGTAATTAGTTTGGGGTTGGGGCCGTTTTTGCGTGCGGAATTGGGTTGACAAACGAGAACGGGCGCCCTCTTGAAATATCCCCAGTCTGCTGAATCCGAGTTGGGATGAATTTCGTGGTGTTTAGGCTCAAAGCCGCTCGCTGACTTGATTACCTAATCCATGAAATCTTGGCATCGCCGCTGAAGCGCACCACAAAAACTTCTCCAACTTTTTTGTTGTGGGACAATAGATCTCATCACTAGCACATGAGATGATTCCCTAATTGAACTAGCACTTGGGAAGCTATAAACTCCTTGGTGAGAGATGTTTCATCTTCAGTTTACATTGAGCATACCACTAACATCTGTTATCTAGATAATGGACATTCATCGCAGCCGCTTTGTCCCTTACCCGCCATCAACGATCAATGCCCTCGCTTTCTCACATCCTCCAACGCAGACACCGCCACCGAGCCTCCGACTTGCAATCGGCCGTGCTAATGGCGATATTGAGATCTGGAACCCGCTTCAGGGCGCCTGGCTTCATGAGGCGACACTGAGAGGTGGGAAGGACAGGAGCATTGAAGGTCTAGTTTGGATACAAGAGCCTGATGAGCTAAATGCGAAGCTGGGGACAACCAAAGGAAAGCTCCGGCTCTTCAGTATTGGGTATTCCTCTACAGTTACGGAGTGGGATCTAAGCTTGGGAAGACCGGCCAGGCATTCCAGCGGGAATTACAGTGAAGTGTGGTGCATAGCAGCACAGCCGAAATGGCAGTCTCCAGGGTCGAAAGCCAAGACCTCAGATTCTGATGGAGAGTTCAGGGGACAGAATCTCATTGTCGGGTGCGCGGATGGAGCCGTTGTACTTTTATCAACTGCCAACGATGATCTGAGGTTCCAAAAATCACTCGCTCGACCTTCAGCTAGGAAAGCTCGTATTCTCAGCATTACGTTTCAAAACCGCCATACTGCCATTGCTGGATGCGCAGATAGCATGATTCGGGTTTATGATACTCGGAATGGGTCGCTTTTGCGGACCATGTCACTCTCCGGAGGAGGTCGAAGAGGTGGTTCGAAGGAGGTTCTCGTGTGGTCTGTGAAGTGTTTTCCCGACGGTCCTATTGTCTCCGGAGATTCAAATGGCGAGGTCCGGTTCTGGGACGGGAAGAACTATACTCTCATACAGCGCTTAAGAGGTCACGAGGCTGATGTTCTGGTCCTTGGAATAAGTATCCACAACAAAGCCGTTGTTAGTGGAGGAATGGATAGGCGGTCAACGCTGTACCGACCCTGTGGAACTGGAAAGGGCTACGATGGAACGCACTGGGCTAAGGTTACCCATAATCGATTTCACAGTCATGATGTCAAAGCTATGGCCATTTTTGAGAGTATGAGCTTAAACGTGGTGGCTTCTGGGGGTTAGTGAGCCCTCTGAGTGTTCGTTCATGATATGTATTGCTAAGTTTCACAGGTCCTGATACTACTCCTATTATTATACCTTTTCGGGAGTTTGGAAGGGAAGCTCATCTCACTCTATCGAGCTTACCTCAACAACCTGTTGTTCAGAGCTCGCCCTCAAAGAGGTTGATTATGAGCTGGTGGGAACGGGAAGTGAGGATATGGCGTGTAGCTCCTGTCGGTATAGGCGAAGAAGCCCCTACCGCTACCTCGGTAAAAGGACGAAAACTGGTTGCGAGAATTACCCTCAGTGTAAGTCCAAGACTATTTCTACTTGTGGATTGAACTATAGAGTATTTGGCTAAGGCCAGATATTTTAGAGCGAGGAGAACATTGCCTCAGCTTGTCTCTCATCAGACGGCACCATTCTGGCTGTCGCAACGATAACTGAGGTTAAAGTCTTCGTTCTGCGAGAGTCACGTTCGGGGAAAGGAGATGTGCTACGTGTTAGCAAGCTTGATACTAGACGGACAGCATGCAAGGATGGAGCAAAACTTGTGCAATTTTCACCTGACTGTCGGTGGCTCTTCCTTGTCGGCACTAGCAGCAATATCTCTGCCTTCAGGATAATACGGCAAGAGGATGGGCTTGCGTCCAAAGGGAGCTTCTGGATATATAATAAGGTAGTGAGGTTGAAGCGGTTATACAGACACAAATGGCGGTCTGCCGAGTATGAACCTCAAATCCTCGGGAGTTACAACAGAGTTGTTTGCCGTTTGGCATTCTCTTCGGACAGCAGGATTGTCGTGGCTGGAGACTTCGCCGGATTCCTGGACAGCTGGGTATTGGAAGGTTACGAAGATCTTACACAAGATAAACATGACAGCAACAGCTCCTCATTTGAGGCTTCCTCCGATAGCGAAGAGGACGAAGGGCAGGAAGAGAAGGGCGCTCGTGTTGTCTTAGGACAAAAATGGATTCGCAATCCATCAGCTGCTCTTATTCCAAAATTACCCTGTGCCCCACTGCTGCTCTCATTCCGACCTGCCCCAGAGACGATCTCTTCATCACTACCAAACGGTGACGGCCCGTTGCACCCTGCTAGAAACAACCCCCATCCACATTTTAACGACCTTCCCATCACCGAAGACCGCCTCTTCGTCGTCACCGGCAAACACCGATTTTACGAATTCTCCGTCCTTACGGGCCAGTTGACTCCATGGTCCCAACGAAACCCGAGCTCCAAGCTCCCCCCAGACTTCTCTACTATCAGATCCCGGGCAATGGGCAACCTTTGGGACACCAGAGGTAACAAGGAGCGCCTGTGGCTCTATGGCAGTAATTGGATCTGGATGTTCGACCTATCCAGAGATTTCCCCCCTCGAATTGAAGACCTGCCTCCTATCTCTACAGAACAGCAGCAAGGCACGAAACGTAAGCGTGGCGAGCAGCACGAATCGGGGAAGGCAACTTCAGGAGCTGGGGGCAGGATCAAAGAAGAAGAGCTCGGAACTGGAATTGGCAGCAAGATTCGAAGAATCAAGGGTTCGAAGGGAGAGATCGAGGAATGGATATCTCTACAGCCGAAACCGGACCCTGATACAGAGGACAGTGCTGACGAAGACAGCGCTGCGTTGGCGAAAATTCGGAGAAAGATGAGCCGCGGAGGGGATACAGCTGGTGATGACGACGCTCATGAAGCGGTGAAGAACCCGCTGACTGCTCGGAAGAAGGAGAAGTCACATGAAGAGCCTGGATGGTGGTGCACATACAAGTATCGGCCTATTCTGGGTGTTGTTCCCATCGGACCGGGGCACACCAGCGGTAAGAAAGGCAATGGAGGTGATAAAAGTCTTAGTGAGACGTTGGAAGTGGTGGTGGTCGAGCGGCCGATGTTCGAGATCGACCTTCCCCCTAGGTATGAAGGGGATCAGGAGTGGGTGAAGTAAGGAGACGAACTACACGCTTTTCTAATTCTTGCAAGATGAAATCAGAGATTTAAAATTCCTATCAAGAGTACGCGGTGACCTTTAATTTGTGTTTTGTGCAAAATTACTGAAGACTAGCTTCCTCAATCGCCCCCAATACGGCAGTCATCTTTTCTCCGCACCCAGTGCCGCGTACGCCGCCGGCCGAAGTCCCGCGGGCAACTCCACGTTACGTTTATCCTCCTATCGTACTCAGTACCTCCTACATGTAATGGTCTTCCTAGCGCTTTTCACTTGCATCCTATCCCTGGTGTTCTCCTACCCAATTCGGGCAAAAAAAGGCTCAATTTGTCTGTACGACTTGCCTGGACCCACAGACCACAAGTTTCCCTTAAAGCCTTCACCTCGTGGCTGGTCTGGGTTGTGATACGCGGACACGGACAGGCGGCGCAGGCGCGAAGTTTTTATCTATGTAGGTGAGGCACGGAAGCCGCGTAATCGATATATTGATCCCTAGTCTCGTCACGCGGATATGGCCGTGTGAGCCAGAACTCTCGCTCGCCGCTGCTGACGAGATGCGAGGGATGACAATTGGGAATGCTATATACGAGGCTGGATTATTGTATTGTTGACTGACTAATGTGATCTTGTGAGTATATATAGGGAATAAATACGAAGATTTTGGTGTACGTTTTAGGCGAAGAGGAGGTACACGTAACACAGACAGATGCTGGAGGAATTAGGTTGTCTGTGGCGTGAGGCAAAGGTTAACGTACGTATATACAACAGAGGACGTAGATCGGACGGGCGTAGCTTTTCTTTCTATACTGCCCTTCCAGAAAACAGTCAAGATTATGTAATGGGCATCGGAAAATGGCACAGCAATCCACACGGCTGTAGCCGCGCAATCCTTGCCAAGAGCCCTTGACGTCCAACCAGGATCGGTTCTTTGATCTGTGGATGCGCGTCGGTGCCATCCAGATCCGGTTGGGCCTTGGCGGCGAAATTTCTTCTTTATTCGTGTGTAAGGAGGGTTACGCGTCGTCGCAGTCCCCAGGCCGTCGGTGTTCGATACGACTATTGTTACTGATGGGGGATGGCGTGTGTGGCCAGAGTGCTTGCGTTGCACTCTTGTGCCCGTTGGGCTCTCTTAAAGGGCTGGAGGGGATGTGTCAAGGGCTGCATGTTCTCCTCGTCCAATTTCCCGTCTCATTGATTAATTCTTGCGAAAAAAGGCAGACGGGGTAAATTGCTTTTATTCTTCTTCCGTCCGGATCACTGCTTGGTTGCGGCTCGCTGTTCCGCTCGTTGTCGGGAAGAGTAGGAGTCGATCTCAAAAGAGCCGAAGTGTGGCGTTGCTGAGTTGCTGCGCCCCTCAAAACACCATCGTCTGTTTGAAGGGTTGGTGGCCGCAGCAATTAATAGATTCTGCCTTGGTGGTCATTTTAAGGCCACGAAAGTATCACTCGACATAGGACACAGACACGGAGGAACCAGGAAGGCAGCAGTGCGGCAGCATATTTTCTCGAACTGCGGAAAAGGAACGCAAGAAGGCGATTAATTCGGAAAAAAAAGTCCTCGATAATCGGTTGAGCGTCTCCTTCCCCTCTCGACACGGGCGATCCAAAAGCCTCCTGGGAGCCGAGTCCACTATCAGATCGAACTGCTGGCTGACGGGGTGGGGCGAAAAAGAAAGATTGTCCCGCGCGGCGAGTGACTTACACAGTGCATTTAGGTGAGCGTGTGTGGAGCAAAGCAGCGTCGTTGTGGTTGTTCCACTTTCAGAAGCGCAAGCGAAAAGAGCTTACGACAACTGCCCACGAACCCCCCTGGTCGCTTTGCTCATCCGCCCAAGGGCTTCGTAACGTGCTCTCCCCGTCCATCCACCAGGAACTTCATACAACTCCACCGACGCAACACGCCGCTGTCGACATTTTACTCCGGGAGCGATTTAGAAAGGGCCATCATTTGCCCTCGTGCGGTTTCGAACTTCTCTTTGCGACGGTTAGGCGTTGTGTGCACGAAGGTACTATAGCGCTAGGCCAGACTCCCTGAGTGGCGGATTGCGACACATCCCCAACTCGGCTGTGCCCATCGTATTGCGGTCGCAGCACTACAAACCTACACTCCTCTCCACCTCCGCAACTGCTCTTCTCCAAGTCTTGCGACTACTTCGAACCTTCAAAAACCCGCTGGTACTGAGTGTCTGACATTGCTTGGGTGTTCTTTTCACATCGTACATCAACATGGCAGACCCAAGGACGCCCCGGCGAGGGCCTTCGCAGCCTCAAGACAGCGACTTCGACGAGAAGATCTGGGCCAAGGATTTACGGGAACAGTTTGAGCAATTGCTCCGGACAAAGCGACTAAACGACCTATCTCGGCGCTCACGATCACGGTCTGGCTCGCCAGCGCCTCTCGAACGAGCGTCCTCTGCGAATCTTAGAGCCTCCACGTCATCGTCATCTCGACCTCCAAACTCTCCAGCGCATATGCCGACTCGACCAACAACATCCAGTGGTATTCAGAGGAATACCTCCTCCGGGTCTCACCCACCGCTGCCGCCGCTGTACTCATCTCTGCGAAACCTACCTAAGATACCCACGCCTCCAACAGACTCGTCCTCTCTCAAGTTCAGCAACCTATTAATCTCATTGTCATTAATGCCGACAAAGTATGAGAATCCTGGTCTACTGGACGAAGCGCTATCGGTTATACCACTGGACAGAATATACGGAGAGGCCGAGGAAGAGTCCCAGGTACTTCAGGCTGAGGCTGAGAGTATGGGAGATGGACGAAAGGCAGAATGGGGATACCAAGACTGCGTCATTCGAGCCTTGCTCAGGTACGTGCACCGCCTCTATTGCCATGCGTTGTAGCTACCGTACATTGGTTACACGCGTTCGGCCCGATCGTGGGTTCTGTTTGCATGACGATGCTAATTGCGACCTTTACTCTAGATGGTTCAAGCGGTCTTTCTTCACGTGGATCAACAACCCGCCATGTCCCAACTGCTTCTCACCTACTATCGCACAGGGATTGGTCCCTCCAACTCCGGATGAATCTGCTCGAGGTGCGATAAAAGTCGAGCTATACCGGTGTTCCGCGCAAGACTGTGGTATACACGAGCGCTTTCCCCGCTTCTCAGATGTCTGGACATTGTTACAAACTCGGAGGGGTCGATGCGGGGAATGGGTCAACTGTTTTACAATGCTGTGTCGAGCAATGGGTGGACGTGTTCGATGGGTATGGAACTCTGAGGACCATGTATGGACAGAAATCTACTCGGAGCATCACAAACGGTGGATACATGTGGACCCTTGTGAAGAATCATGGGATAACCCTAGACTTTATTCCGAAGGTATGGCGTTCTTCTAGTTCCCCTCTTACATGGACAACTTGTGCTGATTACCTGAAACGCTTAGGCTGGGGTAAGAAGATGGCCTACTGCATCGCCTTCTCCAACGAAGGTGCAACGGATGTAACGAGACGATATGTCCGAAACCCCACGCTACATGCTCTTCCTCGAATTCGATGTCCTGAAGAGGTCCTGCTTTGGATTATCAACGAAGTCCGACGACTAAGGAGGGAAAATATGCCAAAGGAAGATAGGCGGAGACTTTTTAGAGAAGATGAACGTGAG
>JAJDMX020000600.1:0-15638 GCA_022345685.2 Nothomitra cinnamomea | reverse complement strand
TGCTTTAAACAATATGTTATATACTGTAACGGTGAAGGCTTCAGGTATTATAAAATAGGTAATACAAGTATATGTTACTTGAACTGAGATATGCTAGGTAAGTTAATTTGTGAATGAGATCTTCTTGTTGCTAGGGACCTAAATTACTTCTTAGTCAGAATTCAACAAGGAAGTATATAATTATATCTTTCAATATTCTAAATGATAAAACTTGGTTACTAGGTACAAACTTCTAAATAATATGTTTGATGAAGAGAAGAGAAAAGTACTTTTTATTACTCTCTAAGTACTCTTTATAGTAGCTCTTTATTGAGTTACTAACTAACTACTATTAAGTGATTGCATATTATATTACAGTTACACTAAGATATAACGTATAACTTAAATTCTAAATAAGGAAACCTAAGTTACTATATGACTTATACTCTTCTTACCTTTGTACAATTACTATATAACTTATTATTCTTAACTGATATATCTCTCAGCTATCTTAGTTGATTAAGAATTTATTAGCTCACTTTCCTAAATTGCTCTTAACTAGTTCTTAATTAGGAACTTTTCTAATTTGTTAGTTATTTCTCGTATAACTCTCTTAGTATTGCAATGGCTAGCTGAGTTTGCTAAGTGAAAGTTATCTGATTAAAATAAAGTCTTATGTTTTTCAGTTGCTATATATAGTATATAGTATATAGACTTGGCAGCTTGTATGCTGTTACTATAGGTCTTATGCCTTGGCAAATCTCATTGCTATTTGTACTTGGTAGTTGACTTTCTCAATCATAAGTTATGCTTAATAAAACTTTGTTCACAATTCAATTTCATGATTTCTGTGCTACTCTCATATTCATAGCATTCTGCAGCTTAAGGCCTAAGATAATCTTGATATAATAGAACTTGAGTTATCATGACTCATAACTCTTTACTTATACTCAAGCTGTATACTTTATTTTGCTAAAATGTTCTTCAGTTGTTAAGTGTCTTTTAACTCTCTTAGTTCTTTGTTCATGTCCAACGATTTGAAGTTTCATAGTTTATAAAGTTTCTAGTAGCTAGTTATTTTTTAATTAGATTGCTTAGCATTTATATAACTAGCTAAGGTTATTGCCTTGATAAATATATGGGTAATTTATTGAATTTCTATAAGTTATACTTGCAATATTAAGAGTATTGGTTATGCAAGCTCCACTCTGGCCTTTACTTGTCTTTGGTAAGTGCAATTTATCCTCATATTTGGTTTATTTTCGCCAAGTCATGTATACTATCTCTAATTCTGTGAAGTTATAACCTAATTTAATGGTAAATTTTATTACTCTTATATCTATAGTGCTTATCCTGCTGAGGTTCAGAATATTTATAACATGATATAATATTATTGTTATAATTATATACTAGTTCTGCTTGAAAACAGTTCAGTTCTATGTAGTTAAGAACTTATATTTACAGACTATATGGTAGATTTTAAAGAGCTATATTGATAATATCTTTAATAAGAATAGACTTTTTTTACTTTGCAAGGACTTTCATAAAGAGAAATATAATAGTAAAAGGAGTATATTTACATTTATTTCAAAGGCACTAATGTATCTTAAGTAGTTAGTATATACTTTATAAGTCTTTATTAATAGTGAATTAGTTTCTCATCTTATTATTAACTTGCTTAAATCTTAGCAATTAATTTTGACTATTATATCAAATCAATCAATTGCTAATAAAATACTTAATTATATTATTATTACTCTTATCAATAACAATGAAATTCTAGAATAATATGAAGAATAAGAGACTATATGGCAATACTTTTATTGCTACTATAAGCTATAGGCAAAGTTGAGAACAAGAGAGTTGGTTCAGAAATTATAGTCGAACCACTAGTAATGCGCTACCAATAGGTTATGTACCAAAAATTTGCGTTCACATTAGATAACTTCTGCAAGTATAATACATGAGTTTACGTTGCCGTCCATATTGCCTTCAAGTAACTCAATAGAGCCTTCAGATAGTTCTGGAGTTGATTTCCGCCTCTGACTGCATGTGACGTGGGTAGCTAGGCTTTTGTGCCTTTGCATGGGGGGGGTGCAAGGTTCATTCAGTAATGCATTAACTTCGTCAATGGTTAACTCCTGTAGCGGATTAACTCTTTTTTGCTTTTTTGAGTCTTTAGCCTTATGATCAATATGTACTAGTAGTTCTTCTTCCCATCATTGTAAAATCGTGCGATCAGCAAAGGCAGTCATCGCAGCCTTGTCTATCTTGCCTTGAATTTTGCATGATTTCTCTAGATTTTACAATTTACCAGTTTTCGCTAATTCATCCTATTTAGTATTAGTTCTTTAACCTGATTGATATTCTTAGGTGTTAAAAACTCATGAGGTATAGTAGGCGGAGGTAGAGTAATGTCTTGGCAAGGCAATTGACAAAGAACAGTTGGTGAGTTAAACAGAATTAAGCTGGCCTTTTTAAAGCCTGCTTTTATGTTCTTAATTGTCATCGCTTTAGAATGGCACTGAGAGTATATATTCATAAATTCAGCCTTAGGGACCCTCATTTTGCCACATCGTAAGTAGGATTCAACTTCTAATTGGAACCAATGCTTAACTGGTGAAAATACCCTGACGTTCATTAGTTGAGTCATATGTGAAATATGAGCTGGAAGACAGAGCAATATGATTTGATGCTCACTACAGTACTCCATAAACTGTAGAGTAAGGTGACTTCGATATCTATTAACAATAATAAGCTGATATTTTTCTCTTGCCTTAACTTGAGTATGTGGTTCAAAAATTTGATTTAGCTATGCCATAGCTAAAAGATCACTTGTCCAGCAATTAGGGCTTGTTACGGTGATCTAATCATCTGGTATGCTTGTTGTATATCAGGTACTCTGTAAGTACTATCTTTTGAAGATAATAAATGATGGTAGGATACTGCCATTTACATATCCAGTTTCAATTGCCGTAATGTTTTCAGTCTTGCTACTAGTTTCTATATTGCCTGAAGAGTTCTGGCGCTTATCAATAATAACGTAGGATCTAGATGTAGCTTCCATCTGAAAACCCATTTCATCTACATTGTAAATATTACTAGTTTCAAACTTATATGTATCCATTGTGCTCTTAAACAAGTTGAACCAGTTGTGTAGATTATCTTGGGTATAAGCCTTTGCTCGAGACTGTTTTATTGGCTTGCTAAGTACTGTCTTTAGGCCAAGGTGTTGTTCTATAAAGCGAAAGGATCAGTACTTACTTATTTGCCAAATAGAAAGTATTTGTCACTGAAGGGTGTCATATTATTTTTGTAGGAGGTATTATGCCATTTCCCAAAGCCGTGCATGCCTAATTGGAAAGCCCTGCTTATCACATTGCTGAATAAAGCTTACTAATGCTTCTTCTTTACCCTCATTTAAGGTTTGTTGGGTGGTATGGGCTCTGTGAGCTGTAGTCGCACCGTCTAAATGTTGAGTAAGGGTACTACGATGGACCCCATTATCCTTCACAACTTGCTAAATTTTAGCACCTTCGGTGTTTTTTAACGTTTGGAGGGCTTTTGCAATATTATTCTCTCAATCCATAATGTCTAATTGACAGGTTTACGATAGGACAAATTTTTATGAGGTTAGGAGTAGAATGTTCTAGAACTGGTACATAACCCATGGATGATGCATTACTAGTGGTTTAACTGTAAGGCAAAATTGAGAAATTTAGTAGAGTTTTAAGACAAATCAGGATACGATGCTGGTATTATCTTTGATCAAGTTATAAGAAGTCTGAGTACTGGATTAAGAAGGAAGTAAATGAGAAACAAGAAAATAAAGCTTCTGGAAAAAATATTAAAGAAATAATTACTAAAATATCTACTACAGCCTACAAGTAAAAACCAGCCATATCAGATTTTCGCAAGGTCTAACCTTGCCTTATGAATCTCTAAATCTGCTCGACACTAATATTTTTAAAGGTTACTGCTAATCAGAACATAGCTTAAATTTTTCATGAGCATATGCAAATAATAGTTCTTAAGCTTATGTATTTAACAGTACAAAAATTTTACTGCTGCTACATGTTTCTGTTCTTGCATATGCAATAAAGGCAGGCATACTTTAGGATTTTTGCTCCTAAAGAGAATTTAGTGAGTGAATTTAGTAGACAAGGTAACATCTTACTACATAAAACCAACAACCTTCAACCTTGATTTAAAAAGATAACATAATTTCCCTTTTTACACTAGTATAGCTAAAAGAGAAAGATAATATTAAATTATTAGCTCCAACTCTCAGTTTAGCTGGCAATTCTCTTGAGCTTGAGATATTCAAATTAAGTGTATCTTCATATTTATAGCTTTCTTCAGTACTTATACTGACAAATATTTAGTTAAACCTTATACCTATATCACTTAACTACTGCAACTATTCAATAACCACTTTACAATGCTAGAAGCATATGCATTCTATGATATGAGATGCCAATTGACTAAGAATCTGCTCTTTAGTTTCTATCAAGTACAGTTATTCAAGTAGTATTGGTCATTTAGTAACAAATACCCAACTTGGACTGATACTGACAATGACTGGGATATGAACTTAAAGAGAATATCTTTCTTTTTTGATCCATTCTTAATTGAGTGTCTTAGAAAGAAACTTGGTATTTCCTTAAGTGATTCCATATGGCTTCAATGTCATTTTGGCTTACATAGCCATGCTATTCCGATGACAAAAGCAGAATATGATATAGTTTTACTTGACCTACAATCTCCGAATGTACTTTAGAAGTTAATATTGGAGGTACAAGTTACTATTATAGAGGAAACCAACTATTTAGTACTTGTAGATATTAATAAGCTAGCTATTTATACGGTTTTCAATACTTCTATACTTTCAACTTGGACTAATTTCTTGAATGAACTATGCTCTTTATAGAACCTAGTAGAGTTTGAGGTCAATTTAAAGAAGATACAAGAATAGTTTCTAGTTAAAGATAAAAAGAAAATTAAGAAATTCTTAGTGGCTAGAGGCAAAAGAAAGAGAAGGGAAAGAAGAAAGCAATTACCAACACTGAAGATGAGACAGGCTTAAGAATTAAGATTAGTATCTACTTTCATATGGAGGTATATGAAAATAATTGAATTTGAAATGGAATTGGTATTAATCATGCAGTAGATATTCTGTATAATGCATATATTTACTTAAACACCTAATGTATTGATGTTCTTAAAGATGGAGAGATTTTTCAGTACTTATGTATAACTATTCGTTAGTTCTTTGGCAGAGTATCAAGGCAGAAATTTAATAAGTATATGCCAGCTTGAAGCACTACAAGCTGAAGTTTCAGTAATCTGGAATCTATTCTATGCTACATAAATCAACGATTTATCAAGGTTTACAAGAAACAGACTACTAGAATTATTCTTACTATCATAATCTGCAGGAAAAAGGCCTTTTTTACCTAAATTTGAAGCCATTGCCAGTTAACTAGAGAGATTCACTACTTACTCTAGAAGATAGGCCTAGCACTAAAGAAGTTCCGGTGTATAAGATCTCTTGGGCCAAGGAATCACAAACAAATTCTAATGCTAAACAATTTTGTAATACTTATACTGTTATTTTTCTTCTTTCCTTACATTTAACCACTTTTCATGCTCTTAATACCACGATACTTGAGGGGAATGAGAAGCATATTCTGAAGATTGGAAATACTTCATATTATAAGACTCCATAAGAAGATAGTCTTAGGGAAATCTTTACAAATAAGTTCTCTAAGAAAGTTCCTATTCGAGAAAGGAAAGTTAAATGACTAAGAATGGAGAAGAAATCTTTACTAGACCCTAAAATAGAAAAATAGAAAAATCTAGAAGAAGCTATATTTCTAGCCCTTAAAGACTTACTTCTTATAAGAAACTTAATGGAGATAGATGAAGATGAAGATATTAAGAAAAATATGGAAGATAACCCTTTAGAAATTAAGGATACAATTAATCAATACTTTGAAGTAGATTATATTATTCCAGCAACTGATACTAGTTGATGGTAACAAGATAAAGCTTTAGTTGATTGCCTACAATAAGCTGCTATCAATGAATACTTTGACATTAACTTTATTATCTTTGGTACTCTTGCAAGGGAAATTTGAACACTAATGATGGTAGTTTCTCTCATATATTCAAAACCACTAATTGGCAAGCCATACTTAAAGTAAATAGTTAGGGAATAGTTATGGAAAAAGATGCAGGGAAGTTCTTTCAAGATAAGGGGAAAGCAATGACATTTATACTATTTGTAATGGAGAAGGCTATAACCGCTGTAGATGTAAGAGCTGCGGCCATATAACTTGAGCTACCTCGCTTACTTGCGCATCATCATTATTAGCAACTACCATATAAATTAAATGACAACTCCAGCAATTGAGCCCCAAAAATCGTGCAAATGTAAGGTTATATTAATTAAGAGTCGCTCCACCTTTTACTTTAATTACATCTTCCATCACGCACGTCAAGCGTTCCGTATAATGACGGAAGTCACGTGGATTAATTTCATCCCAGATTCTCTGAATCTCCGGCATCAACTGCGCCTTTGTTGTCATAATGTAGGGCAATTGCTTGAGCTTCTCTTTCATATACCGCCATACTCTTTCAATTGAGTTTAAATCTGGAGAAGAAGGTGGCCAGTTAAAGCCATGGATGCCGTGCTGCAGCCAGGGAAGTCTCATTTTCCCCTTGTGTACCTTAGCACCATCTTCCATAAAGATATACTCCGGCTCTAGCTGATTAAAAAGTGGGAAGACTATAGGTTCAAGGACTTGTTACAAGTAGGCCTTAGAGCGTATGCCCTTCCGTTCAGGGAGCTTCTCTAAAAAGACTAGCGGTAATTTGTAATCCCAACCCATAGCCCCCCAAATCATGATTGTGAATCTCCCTGATCTGTAGACCAACCGTATGCATTTAGAGCACTTCTTTTCGTCACATTGGCATGTTACCCAAGTTCTTCCCTTCTGCTCTGTCTCCCAAGTGCACTCATCTGAGAAGATTACCTTCCACCAGTCTTCTTCTTGCTCTCCGTCATCCCTGTGTGCTGCATAGTCGGATGTGCCTCACCACCGGTACTCTAGCATGAACTCCAATCTCTTCTTAGCTTGTTGGCATGATATGAAGGGCCGGGGGCATGATATACAGTGTCGGTAGCCCAGTCGACATAGTTCTCGTCATATAGTACAGGCAGAAGCTTGGATGCCTAAGATTGATCGGACCCTTTCGTACGAGAGGCAGCGCGTTGTATAAGTAGTAACGATAAACCGCAGGGCATAGCAGATCTCCCTTACAGTCATCATTCTAGCCTTATTAGGCCTCATTTTATGTAATCGTCAACTTGATTCCTGCCTCCGGATCCGTTGCACAGTCGATCGTGGAATGCTAGTAATTTTTTTAATTTCACAGTCGGATTTTCCTTACTTTGTGAGAACGCGTACAGTTTTGCAAGGAGGAGTCTTCCATTCGCCACCCTCGCTCATGCGTGGAGGCGATGACCAAAGAGGGTCTTCTATTGTGAATTTCAAGAGGATAGATTTAATAGTTGATTTGTTGTTTGATATTTAAGAGAAAGGGTGGAAATTATATGATGTGACGCGACGCGATTTAAGCAAGGTGGCCCAAGTTATGTGGCCGCAGCTCTTACATAGGGAAAAACATGAGAAATCTGAAAATATTGATAGGGGAAATGTAAGTTGCAGGTCTATAGTAATGGAGATGAAAAGTGATGTAGTGGCAGTTTTCTTTTTCTTTCCACAAATTCAAATTGCTCTATATCTACAAAATTTAAAAATCTTATATTCTGAAAAAGATTGTCAAGCTTATTAATACCTGTCTAAAGTGCTATAGACTCTGTTAAGTAAGTATAGATATATTTAATAAAAAGAGAAATTCTATATAAAGCAGTACTCAATAATGTGATAATTTAATTCTTAGGTCTTTCTATAAAAAATATTTCAAGAATAACTATATTTTCATAAGAAAAGAATTGCCAGACTAATTGAAGAGTACAAAATGCTTTAACTATCATGAGAATATACTGTATATATGTCTAGTGTAAAGAGAAATTCCATATGTTAATGAATTCAGAAAAGTTCTATATAGCTATTTTCTATCTTCTACCACTTCATATGTCCCTTCCAATGTCTCTGTGTCTTGCTTCAACTCTGCTTCCTCTTCAAACTCTTTCTCCTTTTCATTCTCTTCATTTTCTTCTTTATTCTCTTTATGTTCCTCTTCTTGAGTTATGGCAAGGTAACTAAGTTTCATATTCCCTATAGTTTTTGCTTGTGAGCAGGTATACTTGTAGGGAGGTGACTTAATAGGTGATCGAAGAGCATCATACTGCTGATGAGCAAAAGTAGTAGGAGGAGTATTAGGCTGTATTTGTTACTTACAAGAAGGCTTTTCAGGTATTAACACTTTAGACTAACTTTTTTAGTAATGGAAACAAAACTTCAAGTATAAAGTAATAACTGTGACTACATACCTCTTTCTCCTCTAGGTTTGACTCTATTTTAACTTTCTCTTTTATCTTACACTCATGTTTTTCTACTTACAATTATACCCTGTTCTTCTGCTTTTCTTTTTCCTTTACTAATATAAGGTGTAAACTTGTCATCTGGAATCTGCAGTTCAACCACAATAAATATGACCTTTGTCAGCTTCTCAGAAAAATTCTGGAGAAGTTCTTTAACTGTTAATGTCCTAGAAGCAGTTTTGCTAAAATATACTGCTTTATGTTACTTGCTCTAGTTAGTAGCAAAATAAACTCTTCACAGCTGTATACCTTGGTTCTCCTTAAAAAAATTGTTCTATTCATGATTATCAGCAAGCAGAACATCTTCAATAAAGGAGGATTGATCATTAATTTTAAGATATATATTTTAAAAGAGAAAAAGAAAAGTTTCTAATCATATTAGCTTGGTTAGCATAGGAATTAAAGAATGATTACCTATATTTTTGTATAATGAAGATATTGTTTCTTCAAGTTCAAGATATATTATAATCTTCATTTGCTTATTAGCTACTGATGGCTTTAGTTGTCTTGCCTGGCTGCCGACTACAGACTAACCAGCATGGGTATTTAACTTCTTAACCTGCTTGAATCTTGCAATCGTATACTGTCAATCTAACTCAATTTCAATATTTTGAGGATAATAATTGAAAAAATGACTTAGTGCAGCAGTCTTTACTGTTGGAGAATCCTATTCACTCTTTAAGTCAAGGTTAATAATATCCACTGGTAAGATATTTAACGATTGATTGCAAGTGGTAGAACTGAAGGCAGAGGAGACAGAAGTCATTATCTAAGTATACTATCTAAAGGATTATATAGGCACAGAAAACTGTATACCATAGTGAGAACAACCTGAGATAGTAATATTGGTGTGGAGTATACCAGCCTTTTGGGAACAAAACTTAAATGACTTTATAATTAACATTACACAAAAATATTTGTAATATTGTTAAAACCAAAAGTATAACTATAACTAAGTTTTTAAGTTCTCAATTTCATAGTGCTCTACTACATCCTCCTCCTCAAGTTTTTCTTCTTTCTTTACATTCATGTCTCTTTTCAACTCTAAATTATCTATGTTAATCTCATAGTCAAGTTCTGTTAATTATATATTGATAGGTAAATCTATAGCATAAGTAGATTTCTATTCAAGTATACTATTTAGTTTGATATATAACTCCAATGCTGGCTCTGTCTTACTTACTATATATAAAGTAAGTTTACTTTAAAGACAAAGATAAGCTTGTTCGTAAATATGTAACCTCTCTTTAGTAATTTGTGCATAGGAAAGAGGTAGAATATAATTTTCTTTTGCAAGAATCTTACCACAAATATATATCATTATTAGTAGAAGATATTTATCTAAGTCTGGTAATATTTGTTAGTTGAATGTAAATGACATGATATACTGTAGCAAGGATTCTTGAACCTACTATATTTCTATATGTCTTATTTCAACTTTTCCAGTTATTCTGTATTAGGCAGCATACCAAATATTTGCGTACCTTCTGGAGGATAATGATAATTCATCCAAGACTTGCCAGTTAACAGATATGGACAGTTTCTTTGCTTGTATATATTGTGGATATTCATATATGTATAAAATTTATAACCTTCTGTCAAATAATAAACATATAAACATACAATATAGTAACTTGATCTGCAAGATACTGGTTGTCAAAGTTGTTTTCTTCTTTCAGTTAATTAAAATAGCTTTACTAAAATTAGTTGAAGTCTTAAAAATAGTGAAATGTACTTACATACCATATAATTAATTAACTTTTGCTGAGCTGTACTTACCTGCCTCAATCTACTGTTTACTTGTGGAGGTTCCATACATGTAACAATCTCTAAACTCTAGGTTAAGATTTGTGGCTTGACTTAAGTGCCAATATGTATTGGCATAAAGTATAGTTTCAGTTCCCCTATCTGATCGAATATATGCTGGTATTATGGCATTAGATGCTGATAGTATATCAAGATACTGTTTTAACACTGACATTGCTATTCTTGCAGAAACATCTATATATACCTAAGTGACATATTTCAAATATCCATCTATTACTGTATAAATTTCTATTCTATAGAAAAATAGCTCCAGATGTCTATTCAAAGACCAAATCCAGTCTGAGCCAGGAAGCATGTACTGCTATTGATAGCGTTGCATATCATGTAGGTATACTTCTAATTCTTCTAGATATATGCACTTCAATGTTGAAAATAACATGTTACTAATATTATTAGTATAATACCAAGACTAAATACATAGGAATCTTGCCAAGCTACAATATATCCTTAACTTTTCATATAGTCATATAGTAGACATCATCCATAAGGTATGATAGTCTCTTTCCCTAGCTCCTGCTAAATTAAAGCCTCTGTTCGTATTACAGACATTCTAAGCCTCATCAGAAACGCTATGGACATGGGAGTGATGCTGTTACCATTGAACTGGATTATGAACCCATAGAGTTAAGGATAGCATACATGGCTCAGCAAAGATGATCTGAATACAAGAATGGACAGCACTTACTGTGGGTAGGTGAGGGCCAAAGCAAGGGTCCATACAGTTAGCATTTTCAGCACTAAGAGCATAACCTGCAGCAACTTAATAAATCACCTATATCTCAGTCAAGGCAATGGCTTCAGCTAGCTATATTACTCCTAAGCAGTCTAGCCAAGAAGCAACCAACCAACAGGAACTATCATAACTTATGGATGCCAAACCATTGGTTGTGAGAGAAGAATCAAAAGAGCTAAAAAACACTTGGCAGCTGAAAGATATATTAGCTAGGTGTAGTAGGCAACTTAAGTATGGAAGAAGAGTATGAGTCACAATGACTCAGATTTCATCATTGGACTTGGTGTAAGTCAAGTGTAAGTTATGCCAAGAAAAGAACATATCAAGTAGTATAAGTCATCCATTAGTAGGTAGTTAAGAGATCAGTAAAGAGGCAGCTATAAATATAGCATTGGAATCTCAGGGAAAGCATTTTTCCTTTCCTCTTCACTGAATGTCTTATTAAGTTTAGCAATATAAGCTTTGTACCAAGAATTGCTACCTAAGATATCTTTTGATATTGTTGCAGTAAAACTGTTTAGTTATTCTAGTATATAGAACCAACCTATCTATTCCACAGTCACCTTAAGAATGCCCACTATATATCTGAACATTAAGACAAACTAAGAGACAAGATTTCATTTAAGTCAGATCATCATAGTTTGTTCTTCCCTTTCTTTAAATTCATCTAGTTGTAACTATCTATTCATACTAAGAACTAATCTAAGTTGTTTGAGGTAGTACAAATCAATCTGGTAACCTTTTAACTATAGCACTTCAACTATCATCTCATCATTTAAGCCTATCTTATAAAATAAAATTACTATACACTTGCGTAAAAATTCTGTGTTTTCGGTATGTGTATGTTTACTGAAATCCCATTTCTGTAAATGTTGTCTTAAAGTTCTGTCACTGATTTAGACATTTGCTTTACAGAAATGTTATATAATACTAATAAGTATTTAATCCTCTTCTACATACAGTTGATAAATATTCAGCTTGTAAAAAGACAAGTTGATAGATAATAGTACTATTTTGGTAGTATAATAGAATGACTTTTGAATTACCAATAAGATGCAAAAGTGATCAAGTATAGGGTTGATAAGAAGTTAAGTTGGGTTTCAAAAATTTTAGCAGCGAAAAACTTGATATGGCCAGTTGTCACTTGCAAGCTATAGTATTATCATAATTTTTGATCTTAATTACCATAGTGCCACAAAACATTTACTGAAATACTATAAATCTTAATCTTATAAAATAATAATTTCTAGACTATAAGATTCTGCATTTTAGCTTCATAGCTCTCTAGTACTTGTTTTACTAATATAATTAGTTTACATTCACATTGAAAAAAGCAAGAAATAGGGTTATGCATGTCAGTTATAGTTTTACTAGTAAGTACTTTAACTTAGGGAAATAATTACAAATTTTAAGCTAATATTCTACCAAAAATGTCACTATGTCTATATTAAGCTTAAACTTTATTTGAGCCTAGAGATTGCGATAGCAGTGTAAGCAACAACTGAATACTATGGTAATTATGTAGAAGCTTTAATATCATAGCTAGATTATAGACTATAAGTATTATAAAAGGGTTAATTCTAGTTTTAATAGTGAGTTACAGGTGGGCACTCTAAAAGCAAAAGAGTTAAAGCTATATGGAAAATATTAGTGAGATTCATAAGCTTAATTGTAATAAAACTGATCATTGCCCTCAAAAGAATAATAGAATCATAGAGTAGAAGTAAAGATATATTTTAGCCTCACTATGGCTGACCTACGTCAAGGTAGTATGACAACTCTATTTTAAAGTTGCTCTACTAATTATAGTCTAGAGTGCCTAACAGTTTAGTGAAGAATTACTCTTTCAAAGTCTGAGGTAATAGAAATACACTATATTAGTTTCTGGAGCTAAACTTAAATATAATTTTATAAGATAATATAATTAACTTTATTTCTTAATTTGGCTTTAATATATTTCTGTTATAGACATCTCAGACCTTAAGCTACAGGATACTACAGATACCAGAGTAGCGCAAGAACTATTGGACCAGATTGTAAATGAAGCTTCATTAAGTATAGTATATTACTAAAAGAGCCGGTTACCAAATACAAATAGTGACAGAACTTGCTGGGGTGTAGGCTTAGAGTAGCAGCTTATAGGCTACTAAGTCTGTATACTGTGCACTATATGTGGCAACTAAGAAAACATGAGACAATACCTCGATCAGACAGCCTTTGCTTTGCAGACTTAACTAGCCACTGCATTGCCAAGAAAGTTATACAAGCAGCGACTAATGAACTATAAGGCTTTCAGCTAAGAACTGACTAGAAGCAATCTAAGAGATAGAGCTGACGAGTCTCTGACCAGCTAAGATAGCTAAGAGACATGTCAGCTAAAAGTAGTAAGTTATGTAATGATTGTACCTAGGTATAAGGGGTATGAGTCACAGAGTGACTCAGGTTTCCTTTATTAGAAATTGAGTTACGAGTTATACTTTGGCATGATGGTAATGTGGTGTGTAATCACCTAATAGTAGATAGTTAGTAAATTGATAAAGAGCTACTATAAAGAGTACTTAGAGAGCAACAGAAAGCACTTTCCTCTTCTCTTCATCAAACATATTATTTGGAAGTTTGTTACTTAGTAATTAAGTTTTATCATCCAAGATATCAAAAGATATAATTGCATGCTATCTTGTTGAATTTCAGCTGAGAAGTAATTCTGGTCTCTGGCAACAAGAAGATTTTATTCATCAATCAAATTACCTAGAGCACTTAAGTTTAAGTAATATATGTCAGTATTGCCTACCTTACAGTACCTGAAGCCTCTACCATTACAATTTCTAGCATTGTGTTGCTGAGAATTTGAAGTATAGTATTTTAGTAAATGTTTTATAATACTATAGTAATTAAGATCAAAAATTGTGATAGTTTAGTAATTATCTTAATATTAAAACTAGTATTATTGAAACTAAATATATTCCAAAATTTTAAGAACTAGCAAGTATATACTAATAATAGTAGCATAAAGGACTAACTGTAATAATCTGACTTTGATAAAGTCTTGTTTTCTAGTTTGTCTTGATTGTTTAGGTATGTGGTAAAAGGTTTATAAGGTAATGGTAAAATAGTTATGTTAGTTCTGTATACTGAGATAGTATAATGATTTTATTATAACTATATTAAATAATATCTTAGGTGATAATTCTTAATATGAAGTTTAATTATTAAACTAATAAGGTATTAAGTGAAGAGGAAAGAAAAGATACCTTCTCTGTAATCTCAATGCCATATTTATAGCCAACTCTTTATTGATTTCTTGGCTATATGTCAACAGGTAACTTATATCACTTGGTACACATACTCTTTTGCATAACTTATAACATGACTTGTACGGAGTCTAATAATAAAATTTGAGTTATTATGACTTATAACTTTCCATCTATGCTTAAGCTACTCACTACATCTAGTTAATATGTTTTTCAACTATCCAGTTTTTTTTAGCTCACTTAGTTCTTCTCTCATATTCAATTATTTAAGATTCTATAGTTTATAGAGTTTCTAGTAATTAGTCATTTTGTGATTAAGTTAATTGGCATTTGTGTAGTCAGCTAAGATTGCTGCCTTAATTAAGATGTAAGCAATTTATTGAGTTGCCGTAAGTTGCACTTTTAGTACTGAGAGCGCTAATTGTGAAAACTCCACTTTGGCCCTCATTTGCTTCTAGTAAGTAATATCTATTTTTGTATTCAGTTTATCTTTGTTGAGCTGTATATGCTGTCCCTAATTTTATAGAGTTATAACTCAATTTAATAGTAAATGATGTTACTCTTATGTCTGTAGTATTATTTTAATAAGACTTGAAATATTTATAATACTAATACATTAAGGATATTTATAATAATCTGACTTTGACAAGATCTCATCTCTTCATTTGTCTTGGGTATTCAAAAGGTAATTATGGGATAGTTATATTGGTTCTATATGTTGTATGCCATTGGTGGATATATGCCGTTCCCGAAAGGCGTATGCCTTTTGAGAATGGCATGCGCCATCCACAAAGGGTGTACACCTTCCTCAATGGCGTACACCAATAAACTGCGTACGCCACTTGTGGATGTGCCATGTCAGCGAGCTATAGATGTAGATAATTGCCAATGAAAATTTAAGCAATTCTTCTTCCTTTGCGCCTCTGTAATCCCTTGAACAGTGACTGCTCCTTTGCCCCTGAAATCGCGAAATCCATTCATACCTAAGTAAGCCATGGCCTTCTCAACCAACCAACCATTGGAGTCTTTCTCCAGCGATGCTAGAGATACTTTTGCAGTCTATCTTGTCGAGAATTCCTCCAAGTATCGCATTACAGCTACAGAGAAGGAAGATATTATCTCCTGGCTTACAGATGTTTTTCGATGCCCCAACAACTCAAAGGAGTTCAAAGCTCAATTCCATATCAAGCAGACCTTTTGTTGGGATGCAGAAAAACGTGTTCTATATGCCTTAGCCACTGAAAAGTACCCCCAGGAGCGTGAGGTAGTAGTGGAG
>JAJDMX020000599.1:0-15660 GCA_022345685.2 Nothomitra cinnamomea | reverse complement strand
CCATTAAAGCTGGTATTTCCGTTGTTGGCAATCATCCCCATGGCTGCCCATTGGCGTTCTCTTTTGAAAGATCCGATCACGCCATTATCATAATGGTAACCTGGACTCCACCCGGTTTCTATCTTACCAAAATACCCTCGCTTGGCATTTTCTTTCAATTGTAAGTTCAACACTTTCGTAATATTACCATCGTCTATGCCGGTAAATTCGGCTTTTTCGCTCTTTTTATTCATGACCTGCACTTTGGCAATGAGGTCGGCATTTAAACTACGAGATAGTATACTTGTATTTCCACCGAAAACATTTTCACCATCCACTAACAACTTGTCTACCCGTTCTCCGTTAATGGTGATGGCTCCATATTGATCCACTTTTACACCTGGCAAGCGCTTTAACAATTCTTCTACGCTGGCGTTTACATTCAATCGGTAATTGCTGGTATTGAATTCCATCGTATCCCTCTTTAAGCGTAAAGTAATTTTATTCGCAGCAACGACCACCGGTTCAAGGTATTCCGTTTTCGGGGACAGAAAAAGCTTACCCAGGTCAGTATAAGGTTCAACAATATTTAGTTTCGGTAAAAAATAATCTGCATAAACGGGATGGGTAATCAAAAGCCAAAAATGTCCAGGCGGCACGCTGGGAAATGTGAAGAAACCCTCTTTATTGCTTCGCGTAAATTGGACAACCGAACTATCTTGTTTTAGTAGCGTAATCACAGCAAATCCACACCCTTTATGTTGAAGGGAGTCGTAGAGTTGTCCTACCAGGTTTCCTGACTGAGCCCGGGAAAAAATGGGATATAAGAGAATACAGCCTAAGAGGATGATAATATAGTATCCTTTTTTCACACTGGACGATATTGATTTCCCGGGAAAGATCAAGAGATAAGGCATTTAAAAAGGAAAGGTATAGGGACTCCCTGCAATTCTGGTGCAGCGAAGAATTTCAAAATTCAACACCTTGCTGCATACCATTTCTTCAAAAAATGAAAACATCCTATACTGCCTGAAAAAAACATTGGGATTCCCCGCATAATTTCTGCGGTTATTACAGGGTTACTATGTAGTTTACATAGTTAAATTTGCTAATGCGATTCCGGAAACTATACATTTGTATATACAAACTGATTTTAAGAAAAGACTTCAAGATCCTGTCTATAGAACAAAAAGGCAGGAAGGAATACTACGATCGCTATAATTATTGCTAAACAATTTATTGTATCATCTTATCAGCGTAATGACTTGGCTCACCATTTCATCCTGGTATGGTTTTGTTAGGTAATTGTAAACCGATTTATAATCATCTGCATGAAAAAGGTCAACTATAGTTTTGTCAAAAGACTTAGCATGATTTCAGTAGCTCCTACCGCTAGTCTTCTTTCCTCAAAAACGTTTCGCCCGGAAATGGCAACGAATGAACTTTCGCAAATTGAACGAACTCAATTTGTTCTCAACAATTATTCTGGTTAAAAAATAGATCGGCAACATCAAGCGCATTTTTTCCTTCTTTTTTCCTTTGCTCAATAGGTTCTGATTTAGCAATATTCGGGTTAGCTATTTTATTCTTAAAATACTTACACACAATGAAAAGGAAAATTCTGCTCGAAATTATTGTCTACTTGTTTGTCTTTTTATTCTTTTATACAGCCGGCATGAAAGTTACGGACTTTGGCTTTTTTAAAGGGATGCTGCATAAATCTCCCCTGATAAGCCCTATTGCGCCATTAGTCGCCATTCTGGTACCCTCGGCGGAGATCCTGATCATCCTGCTTTTGGTTTTCAACAAAACCCGACTCTATGGGTTGTATTGTGCAGCTGCGTTAATGTCCTTGTTCAGTTTATATGTAGGGTACATGTTGCTTTTTTATAAAGGAATAAACTTACCCTGCAGTTGTGGAGGAGTAATCGAATTGATGAATTGGCGCCAACATTTATACTTCAATGTATTTTTTTCTATTCTTGGAGGGATCGGTATATGGATATATAGACGAACTAATTTGCCCAACCAGTCAGCGCTTACTTCGTTACGCTGATTGTTAATGAATAATAATACTAAGTCGATGAGAATATTATTTTCGGTTACTATAGTCTTGTTTATGGGTAGTTGTTTTGGGATAACTAACAAGCCTCCTGAACTACCTTCTTTTAAGCTGTTGCTGCAAGACAGCGTAACCATTTTTGATACGAAACAGATTCCGGAAGGCAATCCTATCGTACTGGTTTACTTCAGCCCGGATTGTGAGCATTGTCAGAAGGAAACAGAACTATTGTTACACAATATGGATTCATTGAAAAATGTGCGGTTTTATTTCGTAACCATTGACTCTCTGGAAAAGATGCGCATATTTATCGATTATTACCATCTCTCTAGGTACCCGAATATCCTGGTTGGTCAAGATTATAATTTTTACGTGATCGGGCATTTTAAAGGTGTAGTCCCCCCGTACTTAATTATGATAGATCGAAATAAACGGCAGCGGGGAATTATATCCGGGGAGTTGCCGATTAGCAGATTTTTACCATTAATCAAAGAATTGTAATTAGAAACCCATGCAAGACATGCTATCAGTTTCAACAGGAATAACCAAAGATTCCGGATCAAGCCAAAACGGGATGGACTATTTCGTCCTGCTACAGGAATATGGCTTTGCTCCCAGAGGCATTGGTTTTTGGTGGCAGATTGGTACGGTCAACAATGCAACGAATTGGGTAATTCATCTTTCCGTGATTAAAATTCAAATACCTGATCTTCTGCAGGTGATCGCACCCCTGTTACGTACCGAAGACGTACCATTTAGAATAATAAAAGATGGGGATGTGGCCGCGATGGTATTGGAAGGGAATCTAGGCTATTTGCAACTGGGAAAAGTCGTAACGATTTATCCGCATTCAAGTAGCCAGATGGTGTCCCTTTGTAAAAAGCTCCTATTGGAAACTTCCCGGTTTTATGGACCTGACATTCCCAAAGCCATTCGGTTATCAGGTATCGTATTCGTTTCTTATGAGCGCATCACTACTGATTTTCAGGCAGAGATCGAGGAAGATCCGGTACGGGAATTTCCAAACTGGCCTTTCGAAGATATAGCTAAGCCGACTTTAAAAAAGCCGAGTAAACTTATAAATAAATTATATTATACGACAGGTAAAATTAAGTTAGATGCAAAAGGGGAAGTTACCAAAGGATTGTATTTTAAACATTTTTGGCAAATCAAGCCTTGCATCATAAAACAAGGTCGGAAATACATGTTTACAGATGAAGAAGGTAGAGACATTCGGGAAAGGTTAAAATGGCAATACGAGGTGTACCAGCAGCTCAAAGATTATATTACTCTTCCTGTATTGTTTGATTATTTCATGGAAGGTGAAGACGCTTACTTGGTCATGGAGTACATACAAGGAAAATCATTGTCGAATCAGGTTCTCACATTACTGGAGCATCGTTCCTGGTTTGCGGTGCCAACTACGGATCGGGTAACTATTTGTGATCATTTGTTGGAAGTATTGGAGGCGGTGGATAAAATGCATCAACGTGGGTACATTCACCGGGATGTTACCCCAGAGAACTTTATCATTACGCCCAGAAAACAAGTGTATCTAATTGATTTGGAATTGACCTGGTCAACAACTTTACAATATCCGGAACCTCCGTTTAAATTGGGTTCTCCTGGTTTTATATCTCCAGAACAACAGGCTGCCATAGAGCCTACCAGTAAGGAAGATGTTTACGGAGCGGGGGCACTCCTATTGATGTGTTTTACTGGAATGCACCCGCTAAAACTGGAAACCACGAAATTGGATAGATTAGCAACCAATTTACACTTCTTTATCGGGGATCGGGTCATTGGTGACCTTATCCGAGCCTGCCTGGATCCGGAGCCATTTATCAGGCCAACTTTAACCCATCTGAAAGAAGCAATTGAATTATATAAGGATAGGTTAAGAAAACCTGAGACAGATAACCCTGGGAAAAGTGGTTTACTAAATGCGGCACCGGGAGTTCATGATCTTATCGAAGCTGCATTGTGGGGCTTAACGGGCAAAGAGTTGCTGGGTATGGCGAAAGTTTGGCAATCGCCCACCCAGGTTAGTGATAAATCAATAGGAAATATTCGCGTGGATATGAGTTATTATGAGGGTTTCCACACCGGAATTGCTGGCGTCTTATATATACTTTCTGTAGCATTTCGGGCAGGATTCACCATTGAGCATTGTCAGGTACCCGCGGATGAGGGATGGAAATACATATTGAATAAATTTAAAGACAATACTGCTTTTCCTCCGGGTCTATATATGGGTAGTGCAGGCTTAGCCTTAGTCTTTTCAGAATGGATAGATACTGGCCTGATGCAATTGGATAGCTCAGTCAATGAGTGTTTGCTTCAATTCTTCGCTAAACCAACTGATGATCTAAGTTTATCTAACGGAATTGCAGGACAGGGTATTGCCTTGTTGCATTGTGTCAATGCAATGGATTCAGATACCAACAAAGAACTCCTTTTGCGCATCAGTAATATTCTAATTGACTTGCAGAATAAAGATGGTTCCTGGAGGATGGTACCGGAGGGAGGTAAAGCCAGGCATATATTAACAGGTATAGATTGGGGTGTTTCAGGTCCGCTGTTATTTCTTCTTAATTATTCGCAAAGAACTTCGGATGATCGTGTGAAGGCTACGGTAGTAAAGGGACTGAATTGGTTGATTAAACAGGCCATAAGAAAAGGAAATCAATGGACCTGGCCGGTAGCCATTCATCATCCGCAAACCGACAGATGGAATATTGGAAAGGGGACTCTTGGTATAAGTTTGGTTTTTATGAAAGCATTTGAAGTATTGGAAACAACGGTTTATCAGGAAATTGCGGAAGCCATTTTGGGTGAGATTCCGGAGCATTTGATCTTGATGGATTTTACGTGGCAATCGGGTCTTTCAGGAATTGGTGAATTGTACCTGGAGGCATATCGAATCTTTAAAAATGAGAAGTGGAAAAAAAGAGCGGATTGGCTGGTGGAAGTATTTCGGCACAGTATCAAGTCGAGTGATGAAAATGCTAAATATTGGAAACCCGCCGTTCAAGTGCAAGAATCAGCGGATCTGTTCATTGGTAATGCCGGTATTCTTCATTTTTTAATAAGTTACGCACACCCGGATCAGGTGAGGCATCCTCTCCTTCCCACTTATTCATGACATACTAAACTTAAGATATTGTACAATCAGGGTAAGCCGAAAACCTGTGAACGAGTAGGCAATTATCATTAACCAAAAGTTTTTACTGTTTTTTGAATTTAAAAAACAGGCCAAATTATGAAACGTTCAAAAATCGTATTAGGAGTTAGTAGCTTATTCTTAGCCATTGCAGCTATCGCAGCAACCAAAAGCAATTTTACTACTCAAAAGGGATTTGTAATTACTACCGGCATCTTGCACAAATGTGTAGTATTCACGGCTCCTTGTCCTGTCAATGGAACATTGCTTTGCTTTACAAAAGGCAATACTGGCGCTATTGTTTACACTTCCAGTCTTTGTAATATTCAGCTGAAACGTGGAACTGGTACTGGTAACTAATAATTAAACTTTGGAAAGTATTACATATTGACAATATGTAATACTTTCCATTTATTTATAAAATTAAACTTTAAATATGCTGTTATGAAACGATCTAAAATTCTATTCTTTATCGGATGTTTATTTTTGGCATTAACGGCAATTGCGATTACCAAAAAAAACTTTCAAGGTCAAAAAGGCTTTGTTATCACAACAGGCCCTACTCATAAATGTTCACTATATATTTCATCGTGTTGTATAAATGGAACATTACTATGTTTTACAAAAGGTAATACCGGCCAAGTCGTTTACACATCTACCCTTTGTTTAGTTCAACTTAAGCGATCTATATGTTTAAAATGAATTTTTAACCATTTTCACAAATGTTTTATACCATTTAAATTGGCAGGTCAAAATAAAAAAAGAGATTGTATTTTGTACTATTGAATCACTCCGAATTAAACCTAAGTTAATATGAATCGTTCAGATAACATGAAGGTCATTGCGACCATCGTTTTAGCATGTGTTGCTATCACTGTAACAAAAGCAACACGCCCTGTTTTGTCTGGATATATAATTACAACTGGTCCGTTACACAAATGTGTCTCCTATCTTGCCCCTTGCTGCTTAGGAAACAATTTACCCTGTTTGACCAATGGTAATACCGGATCTACAGTATACACTTCCAATATATCACCAAACACTTGTAGATATGCCTTAACAAGGGGATTATGTGATTGAAATTTAGATTCTGAATAAAAATATTTATGGCTTTTTACCAGATTCATCCAATTGAAATCCGAAATTGTTTCTTTCACTCGTTGGTGAAATATCTTTTATCGTCGTTGTCATCCATTTTGGAGGTTTGGCATCTTGTAAAAAGTAATTAAAAAATTGGGCAGTACGCTGTAAAAGGTCAAATTTATTACTTTCGCTTTGCAGGATATGCCCTTCTCCATCATACTGTAAAAGCCAAACTTTTTTGTTCAACCTTCTTAATGCATTATACCAAGCGATTCCCTGATACCAAGGTACAGAGTCGTCTTCTTTGTTATCCATCATCAATAACGAAGCTTTTACTTTAGGGGCATAAAATAAAGGAGAATTTTCTATATACAAATTTGGCTTTTGCCATAAAGTTGCTCCAATTCTATACTGCTGCTCTTCAAATAAATATTGTTGACAAATACCTCCATGTTCTAATTCGTTATAGCCGCTGATACAATTTGCAGCTCCTGCTGCAGACATAGCTGCAACAAATAAATTACAATGACTTATTATATAATCTACTTCATATCCGCCAAAACTGTGGCCCTGTAATCCCATTCTTTTTGCATTTACCCAAGAAAATGTCTTTAATTTTTCGGCAGCTGATACAATATATTTAAGGGCGCTTTGCCCTGGTTTTCCAATCGTATAGCTAATATCAGGTACAAAAACTAAGTAACCATTACTAACAAAATATGGTATTGGCAAAGATGAGCTCATTAAACCCGGATCAGGAAAATCATTCAATCCATCTGATAGTTTTTCATAGAAATGAAAGATGATGGGGTATTTTTTTGAAGAATCAAAATTTTCAGGTTTGTACAATATACCTTGACCTTGTTTTCCCTCAATTGTTTTCCATTGTACTAGCTCTGAGGTCATCCAATTAAATTTTTTTTGTGGTTGAATATCCGACAATTGGCTAAATTTTATAAAATTGGTTGTTTCAAAAAGATTGGGAGCCAAAGCTGCATTCATTTTAATAACAATGTATGTATCGGCGTTTTTAGCTTGTATCGGTTGAAACCCAAATGACACTAACGAAGCAGTAGTAAAACGAGGAATCCACCATACATCCGACGTAAGTGTTGATATTGTGATATGGCGATTTGAATTGAGTTGAAGGCTGGCAAATCCATTCTTTTTTGTTTTTCGTTCAAAAGCAAGAAGGAGAAGGTTGCTTTTACTTGAAAGGACCAATTCTCTCTCTTCTTGATTGTGTGGATTAATCAATCGAAGAATTGTATTATGAAGTCGCCCATAGTTGGATGTAATGTTCTCAGATGGTTTTTCATCATTCAGATCTACTTTCCAAATATCATAGCGATCATAAAGAAGTATTGCTGGTTCATCTTTAATCCAAGCTCCAATGCCAAAGGCATCAGGTAACCGAGGTTCATCTAATTCATCATCGTATAAAGGAGTAGAGATTCCTTTGGTAATATTCTTTACAATCCCAGTTTCGGTACTATATGAATAATAGTGTTGAGAAATAGGATCATAATAGATTACATACTTACTGTTTGGCGATAGTTGAATTGGGGAATACCCTGTTTGCCGTGATTTAACTAATTTCCGAGTACCATCTATAAGGGAAACTACATAAATGGAAGAGCCTAGAGGGGCTAATTCATGATTTAATTCAGCATCATTATTAAAGGAATGTACTAAAGTAAATTTTTTATTTTGCCAGTTTTCAGGTTCATCATGTTCTTCTCTCCATGTATTGATTCTAAATATTTCTAAAGTCGGAACTTTAATCCCAACTCTATAAGAAATAGAATTAAGAGTCTCTTCTGGATTGTATTCGTCTTTGTAGTCCCATACTGTTACTTTGGCTGCTGAAGGATCGATGAATTTCTTTCTTGAAATTGGAATCAAATTGAAATAAATGCGATCTCCCTCATTATTGAACAATATCGAACTTGAATTGTCGATTGCCAAGCTGTCACCAAATGATGAATTACTAAAGTCTGTCAATAAAGAAGAGGAGTCTTTATTAAAATCATAAAGCCATAGTGCAGCTGTTGAGTCACTTCGCATTCCAATTTTACCGGTGAAAAAGGCAATTTTCTTTGAATCTGGGGAAAATTTAAAATTCATTGTCTGTTCTGTTCCTGACCAAATATCTTTTCCTTTTTCATTTAAAAGATTGACGAGTTCCAAAGTATGGGAGGTTTGCCTAGATGAATCAAATGGTGATTCTTTTTTAATAACAACCATACTACCATCCTGGCTAAATTCATAATCTGTCGCAAATGGAAATTGTATTGATTTTTTATTTACCAAGTCAAATATTGTAATTGAGAACGGCTGGTAGGTGGAACGAAAAGCTACCCATCGATTATTTCCAGAATTGGGAGAAAGGGTAAAATAAGAGCCCTTACCAATGTTTGTAAATTTTCCCGACTCTGGTTCATATACGCTAACACTGTCTTTGGTTGCGGAACTACAAACTACAAATTTACTATCTTCGGTAATGATAAAACGAGCATATCCTGGCAATTCTTTTTTCCAGATATTATTTGTAGATTGGAGGATTACCGTCGAACTATCATTTCCAGACTGAATAATGTATGCTACGTATTTTCCGTTTCCGCTAATACATGGCCTTTGATCAAGCGTTGTCCAATTTTTATAAGTTAAAAAATCTATAGGAGGTTTTTGAGATAAGGCCGCTGAATAATAGAAAATGAGAACAAATACTAGGCAAAGTGATTTTTTTATTATGAATAGTGGCATAAAAATATTTTTATAATAACAATAATAATATATAAAAAAAGGACTGCAAAAGCAAAAAAGAGTGCTCTTAAATCTGAAATTAACGACCTTTACGTGTAAACCATTAAATAGAATAAATTTCCCGACTGGAGAAATCGGTTAATGAATCCCAGGCATGGGAATTTGATAAGTAAGGAAACCATGCATAAAGGCAAGATAGGTTCCAGTTACCATTAGCAGAAAAATAAGGACGATTAGTAGGATTGTGTAACCAATTTTTCTTATTTTATTTTTCATTTATCGTTTATTGTAATTACTTTCATTTCTTTTACGCCTTCTTCCAGGATTAGGCCATTTCTTTTCAAACATCGTGTTAAATCCGTTCGATCTCCAAACAAACAGTCGGTAAAATCAATATCAATATTACCGGTTATACCTGTATCATTAATAATAATGATGCCAGCGAAAACATTTCCCATTTGCAGAATTAGAGTTGAAAGGGGATAGTTTTTTGCGATAAATCCAGTTGCGCTGTTGATGACTTGATAATTTCCTTTTTTGGAGATTAGGTGATCCTTATCTTCTGCAGTTGTTCGGAGAACTAAACAAGGCATTGCTCGGGTTTCAATATAAACTTTATAGCCGAAGTAGTTCGCCAACTCTTGTTGCATAATTTGTTGCATTCTCTCTGAAGTGGCAGTTTCTGCTTTAATTGTTTGACTATAGCAGAATAGATTTTTTCCAGTAATTGAACTAAAGTGAGTAAAGGCTATACTATCCCTAGTATTGATTATGGGATGAAGATAATATTTTCCGTAGGCAGAATCTCCGTACCACCAGGTTGGGGCACCAAAATATGCATAATTGAATAGCATATTCAAATCCACCCCTAACGCCTGGAACTTCCCTGATTTATTACTGTCTGCAAGAAAGCCATTGGGGATTGAAATAGGCATTGTAGGATTCCACGCCGATATGATCGATCGAAAGAGAAAAGAGGAATCGTTTCCTCCGTTTCCATTTAGTAAAAAGGGTCTGTTCGGATCATAAGTATCATTGTCTGATTCATTAAAACTATAGGCTTTTTTTAATATTGGGTGACCACCGGCAAGAAAGTCATTCATTACTTCAGCATTTACTCCATAGGTAACTGCTTGAACAATTCCATTGTTATCTACCACTATTACGTATGGGCAGGCTCCAACGTCAAACTGGTGGGACACGGTTGAATCGAAAGCATAAGCCATTTCAAGATGTTCTTTTTCTTTGTACTGGGCATATATCTTTCTAATTTGATGATCCTTGTCCGTTGGGGTGAGCTTGCCTTCACTTTCCAAATTCCCTTCCATCCCCACCATGATAAACTGGACTTTCCCTTTAAATTGCTTTTGTAATGCATTAATTTTCGGAAAACTACCTACACACGTTCCGCAATGAATATTCCAGAAATCAAGGACAACCCACTTTCCTTTAAAATCCTTTAGTTCAGCCTGACTTGAGGGGTAATCGTGTATATCCGTCAATCGGAAGTCGGGACAAGGTTCTCCGATCCGGACCGGAGCAGTCTGCAATGCCATTTGAGCTAGGCAGGGAATAATAAAACCAACTGAAAGAATTAAATGGAGGAGGAATATTTTTAATATTTGATTCATAAATTTTTTATTACTGGTTGATTCGTTAAATCTTCTGGCTATTCAAGAAATATGCGACTAGAGTATTCTTATGTTCAATACCCCGTGTTTTGAGTTAATTTAGCATCTGAAAGTATTTCCGAAGAAGGGATCGGGTATAATTGCTGATTGGTATTCCAGGCCGGTCCTCCTTTCGTAGGTGCCACTAAAGTCATGACGGTATCAACATTGCCCGTTCGTTTCAAATCTAACCAGCGGTGCCCAAATTCAGTAAATAGCTCAACTTGGCGTTCATGGATAATGGCCGCAAGGATGGAATCTTTGTTGGTTGCAGGACCCGAATATCCGGGAAGTACTGCCCGGGAACGTATGGCATTTAAATCCAGGATCGCCTCTGGGTATTTCCCTTGTTGCGCACGTGCCTCTGCCCGGATCAGGTATTGTTCTGCAAAGCGGAGTACCATTTCGTATTCGGTAATAGTGGCGGAAAAACCACTTTTGTATTTCAGGGGATAAAAATAGGTCTGTCCACTTACAGCATACGACCCAACCCAGTTAGTCATGCGGGCATCACCAGGTTCAAAAGCACTTACGAGTTGTTTAGTAAATGCACCCTGATTAGTATTGTTGTTTCCTGGAGGATTAGTCGTAATATAGGGGATCATCGCTATAGCATCATAAACATTGTAAGAAGTACTGGCAGTCTGCTCAATCTGCCAAATAGCTTCCTGGCTATTTGTTAAAAAGACAGTATTCAAATCTTTCAATAAGGTAAACAGAGAGGCATTTAAAACGGTATCAGCTTCTGCTTCAGCATCGGTCCAGTCCCCTGTATAAAGATAGGCACGAGCAAGTAAGGCAGCCGCTGCCCATTTGGTGGGCCTTAGCCTTTCTGTTGATGGATTGGCTGTGATACCATCCTTTTCCACGAATTGACTATTTAACCTGTTTTGTGCATCTTTTAAGTCGGTTACGATTTGTTGGTATACAAGTTTGGAGGGTGTTCTGGCTGCGGAGGCATTGTCTTGATAAGAAGAGGTAAGTAGAAGCGGTACATCTCCATACCAGTTCGTGAGGTAAAAGTACCAATAGGCACGAATAAACTCAGCTTCTCCTGTAGCTTGCATACGCACCGGCCGGCTTATACCAGTTGAAGAGGCGACCCCCTCAATAACAGCATTGGCTTGAAATATGCAATTGTAGGCAATTCGCCAGTTGGCTAGGATATCCGTGTTGGTGGCACGTAACGTATTGGTATTAATTTGAATTATTTGAGGATCTGTTGAATAATTCAATAATTCGTCAGACGAGAATGCAGGATAATAGGTTAAATTAAAATTATTGTCTTGATAAGCCATAATGGCATAAATAGCTGATTGAGCTGCCATTGTTCCTGCGTCAGTACTAAATACGGCTTGCTGCGAAATTTGTGTGGATGGAGGAGGTATTTGAATGAGCTTTTTGCAACTATTAGTAATACAAAAAACAATAGATAGACACCATTGAAACCAGCAAATTTTAAAGACTTTTCTCGGGAGCATTTTGAATTAATTTATAAGTAGGTTATTCAAAAGGTTAATTGTACACCGGCCGTAATTACTTGAAGTGGCGGCAAGTTTGATGTTTTGGTTTCCGGATCAGTACCAAAGTAATTGGTTATAGTAAACAGGTTTTGGCATTGGACATAAATGCGGGCAAATTGAAGATGCATTTTCTTTCGTAACGTTTCGGAGAGTTCATAGGAAACTGCAACATTTTTTAGTCTGATGAAGGACGCATCACTATATATTTGATCGCTACCAAGCATGTTTGAAAATGCCGTAGAAGCCACTCCATCTGCGTTTGAAAATTTTTGTGTTAAAGTTTTATCCCCTGGGTTCTGCCAATGGTTTAACACAAAATCGGCTTGATTATACATTGTTCCGGGCATATTTAAGAATGTGCCGAAAAAATTTCGCCCGTATTTTTGACGTACGAACTGAAAGAGAAAATCTAATTCCCATCCCTTGTATTTAAAATTGTTTTGTAAACCACCATAAAATTGCATCCCGCCAAACAACAGCTTTTGGTAATCATTTGGAAAACTGACCATGCCATCTTTATCATAATCATAAAAAGTATAGGTACCCGTTTTTTGATCAATCCCAGTATAATGTAACAGCTTGGCAACAGAAAGGGCTTGGCCAACGACATAATAATTGGCGTTACTAGAGGTGGAAAGTCCAGGATAGGATAATAACTTATTTTTGGGGATGGTTAGATTGGCAGAAATGGACCAGGTAAAATTATTCGTCTTTATAGCATTGGCGTTTGCTGTAAATTCAAAGCCCGTATTTTGGACGGTGGCAGGTAAATTGGCAATAACTCCCTGAAACCCGGTAATGGAGGCAAGGTTATATTGGAGTAATTGATTAGATGACCTATTTCGGTAATAATTTGATGAAATCAACAAGCGGTCATGGAAAAAGCCGAGGTCGAGGCCCAATTCGAATTTTTTATTTACTTCCCAGGCATAATCCGTATTGGCAAGACGTATTGGATATAAAGGAATTCCTCCTTGATAGACATAAGGAAATGGGGCATATATATTTAAATAATTATAATCTCCTATCTGATCATTTCCGGTGGTTCCATAGCTAGTCCTTATTTTTCCAAAGCTAAGAACGGATAAATTCTTCTCAAGAAACCGTTCTTTGGAGAAAATCCAGCCAACGCCAACTGCGCCGAAATTGCCAAATTGTTTCCCGGGTCCAAAACGACTACTTCCATCTCTGCGCATGGTTAGGTTCAAAAGGTATTTTTCCATCCAATTATAATTCAAACGACCATAAACTGACTCATACCTATATTCGCTACTTCCTACGGCGTTTACTTTTACAGAGCTGGCTGCACCAATATTTCCCATCAGCTCATCGCTTGCAAAACCAGTTCCAGTTTGTACGACTTCGCTTGAATTTTGTTTGGAGAAAGATCCTCCAATTAACGCACTCAATTGCCCATTTCCGATTATCTTATGATAATCCGCTTGAGGTTCAACTATCCAGGATTTAAGGTTGCTATTCCCGAACCTGGAAGTAGATTGTAAATATGCATATGCCGGATCATAAGAGCTTAGGGGGGTGGTCTGAAGATTACTAACTTGTATACTGTTATAACCCAGACTGGTCTTTATTTCTAGCCCTGGTAAAATTAAGTATCCGAGAACAAGATTGCCATTTAAATTATCTGTAACCGTTTTGCTTTTTTGTAAGGTATAGCTAATGGGATTTGTCCAGCTTGAGTTTTGCCAATTGAGTTTACCAATGGAATCATATACCGGTGGAGCATCCGGAGGAAGATTTACGTTTGTTGATGGATCAGAAATTGGTAGGAGGTTATTATCATCCGAATATAAAATGGTCAGGTTGGCTTTAAATTTAGCATCTGCCGAAGCATGATTAAAGTTGGTATGAAATGAAGTGCGTCTTTCTAAAAAGTCTCCCGGAAATACAGTCCCCTCCTGACGATAAGCGCCTCCAATCAGAAATCTTGTTGCTGCACTACCACCAGAAATGGTAAGTTCGGCATCGGACATGGGGGCAGCCCTTCCTGTCAGAAGCTTTTGCCAATTGGTATTTCTTGTAGTATCCCAGAGTAATAAATCAGGAGCATTGGAAGTATTGGGAGCAATATATCCCGCTGGATCTGCAACAGAATCATTATAAAAGGCTTCATGCCGCATTTTAAGGTAATCTGGGGTGTTGAGCCAATGAATTCTTCTAGGTGCTTTGCTAAACCCGGTATAAAAATTGGCATCCACTTTCATTAATCCGCTCTTGCCTTTTTTTGTTGTAATAAGCACGACACCATTGGCCCCCCGAGAGCCATAGATGGCGGTGGCATCTGCATCCTTTAATACTACAATATTGTCAATATCAGCGGTGTTGATACTATTGAGTGGGCTAAGGGGTATACCGCCGCCGCCAATTGCGACATCTGAAAAGGTGTTTTGTGAAGAAAGAAAAGGAACTCCGTCAATCACGTATAAAGGTTCGTTTCCACTCGATATGCTATTTTGGCCACGAAGTAGTACCTGAAATCCCGAGCCAGGCATACCAGAATACCTGGTAATGACCAAACCAGCTACCCTTCCTTCCAAAGCAGATAATGGATTGGAAACAGGCTGCCGTTGAATGTCTTCTGATTTGATGGTAGTTAAATCCCCGGTGTTAAATCGTTTGGTGGTACTATAATAACCTTTGACGACCGTTTCATCTAGTTGATTATTGGTAATCAACAATTGGATTTTCATCGGAAAAAGATTCTCAGCGACTCGATACCTTTGAGAAGAATAACCCACAAAAGAAAAAATAAGGGTGCTTTTGATTGGAACTTCATCTAGTTGAAATTCTCCTTGTTTATTTGTCAAGGTGGTTATTCCGGATTCTTTTACCATAACAGAAGCTCCAGATAAAGGTTTTCCGGATTCATCCATAACATATCCCTGCGCAGTAACTGTTTTTCCAGGGTCTGTTTGCGTATCAGCGGAGCGGGACAATTTAGAATTTACAATAATGACCTTATTTACCAATTGGTAAGACAAAGGGAGGTTTTTAAAGCAAATGGACAAGGCTTCTTCGACCGAAACATCTTTTACATGAATGGATACCTTTAAGTCTTTATCTTCTTGTGCCTGGAAAAAATACTGATAGGATGTATGTTCAATTATTTTTTGTAAAACGTCCTCCAAACTTTCGTTTTTTATGTTTAGAGAAACTTTATCTTGAGTAAACCCCATAACGTTTACATTTAGGCAGACAATAAAAAGGAAAACGGCGGTCCATTGCATGACAAGGAGTGTTTTGGTTTTCTCCAAATAGTTCATAAATTTGAATTAGGTAATTGTACAATAAGTAGTAGATTGCCAGCAGACGCCGGTATGTGTTGTAGCACTACCGGCTTTTTTTGAGTATTGAATGTGTTTCCTTAACCTCCTTTTTTTGCGTAAACGATTTTTT
>JAJDMX020000598.1:0-15716 GCA_022345685.2 Nothomitra cinnamomea | reverse complement strand
TCTATTGTAAGTGTTGTAGCTACTTGATTGTTCTTATATATATTATATGTACAACTAATAAAAGGAAAATCTACATCTAAAAACAACTCCCCCACGTGACTGAGGAACGTGAGAGTTCCCCAGGTTGTGGGGTGGAGTGCGGGATCGAGGTTCCATCTATTCCGGAGGACGAGGGGTGTTGATGTAGTGAGGAGGGTTGGAAGGGTGGAGTGTAAAATTGTAGGTGCTAGGAGGGAAGGTGGACAGGATAGGGAGGGAAAGGTTCGGAGGGTTGGACCTAATGAGCGTGGGGGGTGGGAGGTCGATGTCATTATTAGACGGGTGCGGACGATGTCGATTGGTGCTAGGAGGAGTCCGGCGATGCCCGCTGCGGCGGCGGAGACGCCTAGGCAGGCGAGGGGGTAGGGTGAGTCGAAGATGTCGGCGAGGCCGGTGCCTAGGCTGCCGGTGGGGAGGAGGTCGGGGTCGGGGATGGAGAGGAGAGCTGCGAGGAGGGAGCGCGTCCAGGATTCGACGGTTTTTAGGAGGAGAGAGTAGATGAATGTGGTGTTGCTTCCTTTCCAGACACCCCAGGTGCCTTCGGTGGTCCAGAGGGCGGAGAGGATTGAGAGGATGGAGGTGGGGTTGTGGAGGTGGAATTTTGGGGGTGTGCTTGTAGTGGAGGAGGTGGTGGAGGAGGTACGGCGGTGTGGACTGCCGCCTAGACGCCGACGGCGGTGGTGGTGAGGGGTTGTGCGGGGGGGTGGGGTGTGCATTGAGGCGGGCATGGGGCCTGCGGAGGTGAAGTAGGTGGAGGGTTCGTCGGCGGAGTCGGAGTCGGAGTCTGCTGGTGCCTTTTGTTTGGGGAGGGGTGGTTAGTCAATTGGACGTAATTCTATCGATAGAGTGGAGGGCGCACATACAAACTGCCCATCCTCGTCTGAATACAACGGTCTCCTACCACTCGCCGCAATACTCCCTACTCCCGGCTCGTTCGGTAAGGGTATAACCTGACACTGCAACACCGTCTTCGCGACCTCAAATGGCTGCGCGAGTAGCACGCTGGCGTACTTCCATAACGCCCGATCTAGCAACTGTTTCACCATATCCGTCGCTGATAACGACGCGTCTGTATACTCCGAGTAATCCAGATCCGCCAAGATCTCCCTCCCTAAACTGAATGGTTGCTGTGAAGCCGAAAAAGGCCCACTCCCTGTGCCTCTACTCGTGGCATGCGAGGTTATATTGCTCGGTGCGATTCCCGGGTCGTGGGCGACGCCGATTGAAGGCGGGACGTAGTACGGTCGTAAAGGATTTGGGCCATCGCGCGTTGAGGGGAAGGAATTAGAAGACGAGGAAGACATTATTGAGGTTTTTTGATTATTTTATCGCCGTTGGAGAGGTGGTGGATGTGAAGGCTAACATATCACCAGAGATCGTGAGCGAGTGTAGTTGGAAACGACTATCATTGTTTTCCCTCTCGCTTTTCAAGCTTGCTCAATTTTTCGGGGTCGCTGCCGTTATCATATCAGATCAGATCTGTTCAGCCACTTCGGTAAAGCGTCAATGCCAAGACATTTCTTTGCCTGTCGGGAACTTTTTTTGTCAGCTTTTTCGGGAGTTTTTGGGCGGGTGGATGAGCTGCCATCATATATCGTTTTTTTTTAAATAACTGGTGCTTTAAGCAGAAGCATCAATTGTTCTTTGTTAAGAGGTGATGTCGATACCGGGGTTAGTTGCTCGACGGGTGGGAGGATGCATTGGGCGGGTTTGTTCGAGAACGGTTGAACGAAATGGATACCAACAGCGATGCATATCGAATCTCACGATGGAGGGGAGAGGAGGGCCTTCTTCGACACCCAGGGAAGCAGATATAAGAAGGATGGAGGGGTGGAATGCTGCGCGGCTACAATACTCGTTTCCAAGAGCTAGACGAAGATTCTCGATATCTGCTGCTGCACAGCATGGACATCTCACTCCTCCACGGAAAGGAGAGGAGTATGTTCCTCCCAGCCTACGCAATCGCACGCAGGTGGCACAGCAGGCGGGCTTTACGGGCTGACTGAACTCATTATAGGATTCATGTCACATTCATCGACAAAGAAGGCGACACCCACACCTTCGAAGTAGCAAAAGGCGACAACTTACTCGACATTGCACAGGCAAACGACCTAGAGATGGAAGGTTAGATCCCCCACCCCAACCCCGGACGTCTACCATTTTCTCACAACTCCACGTTTGCAGGTGCCTGCGGTGGTTCCTGCGCCTGCTCAACCTGCCACGTCATAGTCACGGACCCAGATATGTACAACAGGATGCCCGAGCCCGACGACGACGAGAACGATATGTTAGACCTGGCTTTCGGGTTGACGGAAACGTCGCGGCTGGGGTGTCAGGTCAAGATGGCGCCGGAGTTGGAGGGGTTGACAGTTAAGTTGCCGAGTATGACGAGGAATTTGCAGGCCAGTGATTTTTCGACGGGGACAAAGAAGGAGTAGATATTATTCAATTCAACTCAACAAAATGTATGAATATTGGAGATGGGGGTAATTGTATGATATTAAGCGGGGGTTTGTTTTTGCGTGCGAGTGAGGATCTTGGGATGGTTTTTGTGGGTCAGGGATTTGTTTGTATTAGGTCCTCTGTATATAAGAACGGAAGAACTCCCAGGCTCCATGATCATCTCAAGGTTGTTCTGTAAAGAATAGACAGGACAGAATATGGAACAGGTAGTGAACTTCATATTTTCACAATCTAGCATCCTTTCTCTAACCTTCCTCCAACTCCCTTGTTTTTCTCACACCCCCACCAGCAATCAGCTCCAAAAACCCTTTCTTACTCATCTCCGTAACCTTCTCTTCCCTCATCTTCTTCCCCACTACCCCAACCTGCCTCGCCTCCCTCGCCGCCTCTTCCCCCTTAACCTGCGCCGCTCTCACAGCATTGAAAAGCTTCACCACACCCCTCTGCGCCGTCTTCTTAAGTTTCTTCTCCGTCTCCAGTGTCCGACCTATGTCCTCCCCCGGCCCTAGGATATCCTTGACTCGCCCACGATCTAACTCAGCCTTCTTCTGCGCGCGGAGGAGCGAATGCGCCTTCGCGGAAAGCCGGGCGTCGAGGAGTTCTTGAGAAGCCACAGCTGCGTCTTTTGAACGGGCGAGGACGGGGTCAGTCCGTTTAGTAGTTGTGAGTTTGCTGGAGAGGATGCGAGATATCGACATCGCAAATGCATCTGGATCATTTCGTTTTCTCTTCCTCGAGCGGATGTGCGAGTCGGAATCGGAGTTAGAGTTACTTTCTTCGCCAGACGAGGACCCGTTCGTCACGGAGCAGGAATCGGAGGCATTCTCGTCGTTGGCCTCATCGTCGGAGCTTGCGAGTGACGAAGCTTGGGCATTGGTAGGTGTCTTTTTCTCTTGGACGGTGTGTGGGTTCTTTGCTCTTCGCACGAGTGATTGTTCGACTTGGTTCACGCCCGTTGCGTGGGATCTGCCGTCTTCCTCCTCCTCCGAGTCACTGTTATAGTGCTGTTGTTTCTTGAACTTCTTTGTAGGACGACCCGCTTTCCCCCGCATGCCGTCAGCGACTTTGCGTTTTTTGCTGGAGAGAGGTGGACCCATTTTGCGTGGTAATTGGGTGTCGATATAAAGAGAAGGTTGCTTTGTAGCTCCAAGAAAAATGTCTTTTATCGCTGGTTTTGCGTGCGCGGAAAATTCCGTTTTATTGGCGGAGGGATGCGATTGGTTGAGTGAGACCACATCCCACTTCTGCCCCACGCTGTTGCGAAACTTCGATATTGAATATTCAAATCAATTCTACGACAAATTCAAACGTCTATTCCTGATAACCCTTCGAGAGTGTGAAAGCCCTCTTGCTCAAACTCGCACTGATAACCCGCCTTGCTATGGTTCTCCAAGACTTGGGACGGCGGATCAACGCCGCCGTCTCTGACCTCACTAGGTCGGCAAATTTGGATGAGAAGGTGAGATATTGGGAATTTCCTGCTACAACTACCATGGGGCTGACCGTGCTGTGAACAGGCGTTCGATGGGATGATCAAAGAGATATGTGCTGCACTCCTAGAAGCCGACGTCAATGTCAAATTAGTGGGGAACCTCCGAAAATCAATAAAGCAGACTGTCAATTTCAAAGAGTTGGCTCCGGGGGTGAACAAGAAGCGGCTTATACAGAAGGTGCGTCTGTCTTAATTTTCTATTTGTGATGGAACTGTGCTGATAGAAATATACAGGCTGTCTTCGATGAACTTGTCAAACTCGTCGACCCGCACGCCGAGCCCTTCAAGCCCAAAAAAGGCAAAGCAAATGTCATAATGTTCGTCGGCCTCCAGGGCTCAGGCAAAACAACCACCTGCACAAAACTCGCCCGCCACTACCAATCCCGAGGTTTCAAATCCTGCCTCGTCTGCGCGGACACCTTCCGAGCCGGCGCCTTCGACCAACTCAAACAAAACGCCACGAAAGCAAAAATCCCATACTACGGTTCGCTGACACAGACGGATCCTGTGGTTGTGGCAAGAGAGGGAGTGGAAAAGTTTAAGAAGGAGAAATTTGAGATTATTATTGTGGATACGAGTGGGAGACATAGGCAGGAACAGGATCTCTTTGATGAGATGGTGCAGATCCAGAAGGCGGTGATGCCAGACCAAACGATTATGGTGCTGGATGCGAGTATTGGGCAGCAAGCAGAGGCGCAGAGTAAGGCGTTTAAGGAGACTGCGGATTTTGGGGCTATTATCATTACGAAAACAGATGGGAATGCTAGTGGGGGTGGCGCTATATCTGCGTAGGTGCCCCTATCCGAAACAGACTGCTCTCCCGTCACCCTACCATCCCCACAGCCCACCTACTAACACTTCAAACTCAGCGTCGCCGCGACCCACACCCCCATCGTCTTCATCGGCACCGGTGAACATATGCTCGACCTAGAACGTTTTTCCCCCCAACCCTTCATCTCCAAACTCCTCGGAATGGGCGACATGGCCGGTCTAGTCGAACACGTCCAATCCCTAAAACTCGACCAAAAAGATACAATGAAACACATCGCCGAAGGCATCTTCACCGTGCGGGACCTACGGGATCAACTCTCCAACATCATGAAAATGGGCCCCTTGTCGAAAATGGCGGGAATGATCCCGGGACTGAGTCAGATGATGGGCGGGATGGACGATGAAGAGGGGGGGATGAAGTTGAGGAGGATGATTTATATTTGTGATTCTATGACGATTAAGGAGTTGGATTCGGATGGGAAGATTTTTGTTAGTCAGCCGACGAGGATGACGCGTGTGGCGCATGGGTCTGGTACGAGTGTTAGGGAGGTTGAGGATCTGTTGACCCAGCATAGGATGATGGCGGGTATGGCGAAGAAGATGAAGGGGAATATGGCGAATATGCAGCGTGCGCAGGGGGCGATGGGAGGTGGGAATCGTGCGCAGCAGATGGCGGCTATGCAGAAACGGTTGCAGAGTATGGGCGGGGGGATGCCAGGTGGTGGTGCGGGGCCGGGTGGGATGGATCTTGGGGCTATGATGAAGGCGATGGGTGGTGGGGGAATGCCGGCGGGTATGGATATGAATGCGTTGATGAAGCAGATGGGTGGGATGATGCCGGGGATGGGTGGCGGCGGGGCCGGTGCTGGAGGTGGCGGAAGGGGGAGACGGTGATATTGTTTGGGGAGGCTACAGTTCTACATGTTAGTTTTCCCGTGGTCGTGGCTTGCATCCACCGGCGTTTGTGGTTCTTTTTGCAATACCTCTAGCTGCGGGGTATTTACAGGAATATACTATAGCATTACTCGCAGAGTCCACTAGTTCATACACTTCGCTCCACTGTATCTCGCGGATGACATGACAACTCGCCCTGGTGCCGTTCTCATATTGGAATGACCAATTACAGCCCGCCCCTAGCTCGAAATCTCGACCAGAAATCTCAGTGATATATCTCAATACGAGGAAGACGTACGTAATACTACTGAGATCTACATAAGACTGCACCCGTATCAAAATAGCATCACAGATTCATAAGAGCACGGACTAATTCATATTCCCCTAACACTACTGCAATGCGCACCATCTTACTCCAAGACGTTAACAAGCCTCTAGGATGTAGCATTCCGTTGCGTGTACGGCGGCCCCGATAACTGAAATTACGGGGGGGGGGGGGGTGTTGGAAGGAAAGGGGTTGTCATTGGTTATGTGATTCGACCACGTAAAGCCGTGAGCCCTAGCCACCCCGCGGGAAAGACACAGCCAGGGGCACAGATACATCAATCCCCAGCAGTTCCACTCATGCATTCCCACAGGCACGAGAAAAAATCTAAGTCTATTGAGCCTTTTATCTATCTGTGGGTACTATGCCATGCTTATAAATGTAGACCTCAAAAGATGGACCGCTTCACCCACACCCACTTGAAAGCAGGCAAAGAGTGACGCGGTGAGTATTGGGACGTAAAAGGATTCGTTCTTCTTTGCACCAAAATAGGCCTATACCATAGGTTGAACCGCGATTCTCTTTGAGGGAGAAAGGGGAGGTAAGGGCCAGAGTGTTGGCAAAGTGTGTGGGGAGGAAGAACGAGAGAGTGTGTGCTTGGGAAGGAGAAAACGAGAGAAGGGAAAGTTGGAGTAGGTAGTATGGATATAGTATCTAGGGTTTATATCATTGCCTAAGAAAGAAGAGACTCTTGTACATGTTAGTTGGTAGAAGTACAGTACATACATGGCGTTTAATGCTACGCTCTATGTTGACAGTTCGCTTGTCGGTGGAGATGATGGGCTTCGAAAGTCGCCATTCAGAGTAAACCCAGGGCCATTTGTTGAGCTCAGTACCTAGGAAATGTTAGTCAGAGGCAATAGAAAATATCGAAATGTGACAGACATACCACTTCGTGAATATCCTTACTTATCCTGTCACTCAACTGTGCCATATCCTTCTTCACCGACTCAACAAACATCTTAATATTTCTCTGCATCTCTTCCGGTGAGAATCCTAGCTGTCCGACAGCCATCCGAACGACTCCTAGCCTTTCTCTGTACTCGCTAGCCCCAACCATCTCCTTGACTGTGGCGCCCACATCTCTTACGACCGTGCCGGTCTTGGCACTGGGCATCAATCCCTTAGGTCCTAGAACACGTCCCAATCCCGCCTTGCTCAGTTTTGCCAACGAGTCCACATGGCAGATACAGCGATCAAACTCTATCTGACCAGCCTTGACAGCATCAAAGACGTTATCCTCTCCCACTAAGCTAGCACCCTGTTTGAGAGCGGCTTCCGCGTGTTTCGAGTCTGGCGGGCAGATGACGCAGATACGTAAGTCTGTTTTGACGGGATGCGGAAGACGTATCCGGTTCCTTATGATAGGCCCATTCTTCGCTGTTCGGACTCTAAGATGAATTTCGTATTTGCTTGATGTTGGTGATCGACCGACTTCGAATGCGCGGATATAGCTGTTTTAGACTGTCAGTCGGCCGAGCTTATCAACTCCACCGTTGTAGAGGATAATTGGGTAGGCACCGCATAGCATCGCAAAGCGAGAACTGCTCAGCATCTTTTAGGTCATATTGCGTAAATTCCGTCCTTGGTTTCCGCTTTTTCGTCGCGGATTTTTTCTTTTGCTTTTGAGGATTTGAGCTTGCCGCATATCCTGCGGTCTGTCGAAAAGTAAAGCTCCGTGGTCTTTGGTATTGACTCCGAAATGAACCCACGAGAGAGGTCCTGCTGAATTGGGTTATGATTGATTTGGTAGACGCCATCGTGCGGAAGCTCTCCAGGTTCGGAGGTTGCATGATCAGCACAGAAACCTTCCTACGAAATGGCCTCCCTAAAAAATTCGGTTACCCAGCACTCTCGAAAGTCTTGGCGGTTTGGGAGACAACTCCTCCAATAAAACCACGCCCCACTTCACACACAACTCATACTTCGTACGACGACGACAATGTCTTTAGCAATAGCTACTAAAGCCAATCAGTCTCTCGCAATCCCTCCGCTTCTCGTTGCAACTTATGTTAACGAATCTCTGCAAAAAGAGATCATTAGTGTAAAGTTCGAAGATGTGGAACTGCTAAGGAAGGATAACAAAGACTCCGCTGCCGAATCCATACTAGGAGGAGAGTCTCCAGTCTATGGCAGCCTCCAGGTTGTGAAGTCCATCGCGGAGGCGTATCCAAAAGATTTGAAGGGAAAATATGGGAAACAGGTGAGTTGAGAAAATATGGCCTCTCACTGGTAAATTCAGCCCCACTAATATCAGAGTCAGGAAGATGAATGGGTCGTCCGGTCTCAGAAATTCGCATCTCCTGATTTCAAGAGTATTGAAGGTCCACTTTCGGAGCTGGACTCTCATCTAACTCTCCGCACACATGTCGTTGGGTATTCCTTGACCCTGGCGGATATTATTGTCTGGGGTGTTCTCCGTGGCAATCGAGCGGCTCACGCATATATCAAGAAAAATCATATGATTAATCTCAGTCGATGGTTTCGATACGTTGAGGAAGCTAATCCTTGGATTCCAAGAGCCGTTGAAACTTTGAGCTTGCAAGTTAGGGAGAAGAAGGTAGCGAAGAGTAAGGAGGGAGCTAGCTTCGATATAGATTTGCTTGATACAGACAAAGGGGTTGTTACGAGATTCCCCCCTGAACCATCGTAAGTGCTCTTTTTCATACCAATTCAGGGCACTCACACTAACCATCCCTCCAGGGGCTACTTGCACATTGGTCATGCCAAAGCTGTGCTATTGAATGATTATTTCGCCCATGAGAAGTACAAGGGCACTCTGTTACTCCGTTTTGATGACACGAATCCATCAAAGGAGAAGGAAGAGTTTCAAGACTCTATTATCGAAGACCTTGCCCTCCTTGGAATTAAAGCAGATAAGACAAGTTATACAAGCGACTACTTCCAGGAGCTCTACGAATACTGCGTGCAGATGATTAAGGATGGTAACGCTTACGCTGATGATACGGACCAGATGGCAATGCGAGATGAGCGCATGAAAGGAATACCAAGCAAGAGACGTGATAGACTTGTGGAGGAGAGTCTTGCAATTTTCGAGGAAATGAAAAAAGGTACCCAGGAAGGCATCAAGAACTGCATTCGTGCCAAGATCTCCTTTGACAACCCTAACAAGGCTATGCGCGACCCGGTCATCTACCGTTGCAATCCTGTTCCGCATCATCGCACAGGCGATAAGTGGAACATCTATCCCACCTATGATTTCTGCTGCCCCATAGTCGACTCCATTGAGAATGTTACACATGCTCTAAGGACGATCGAGTATCGAGATCGCAATCCACAGTACCAATGGATGCTCAGTGCACTCAAACTTCGCAAGGTACATATTTGGGACTTTGCTCGGCTAAATTTCATGCGCACGCTCTTGTCCAAGCGAAAGTTGACAAAATTCGTTGAACAAGGCATTGTTTGGGGTTGGGACGATCCCCGTTTCCCTACAGTCCGCGGTGTTAGGAGACGTGGCATGACCATTGAAGCTCTCAGGGAGTTCATCCTCAAGCAAGGCCCAAGCAGAAACATTGTGAACCTGGACTGGACTCTGATCTGGGCAACAAATAAAAAGTACATCGATCCTATCGCTCCACGACATACAGCGGTTTCAAAGGAAAACACCGTGACTGCAATCGTTAAAGGAGCACCTACGAAGGCCTATACGGAGGATAAGCCACGTCATAACAAAAACGCCGAACTAGGCACTAAGAAAGTGGCTTATAGTGGCGCAATCCTGATCGATCAAGAAGACGCTAAGACGTTCAAACAGGACGAAGAAATTACGCTCATGAACTGGGGCAATGCCTTCGTTAGAAAGATATCCACCGAAGGAGATACCATCACTGGTCTTGAATTAGAGCTGCATCTTAAGGGAGACGTGAAAAAGACCGAGAAGAAAATCACCTGGCTGTCTATTGAGGGGCAGACCCTGATAGCGGTTGAACTGGTGGACTTTGATTACCTAATCACGAAGGACAAGATCGAAGAGGATGACAATGTGGACGACTTTATAAATCCCAAGACTGAGTTCCGCTCAGATGCTCTTGCCGATGGCAATGTTGCAGACCTTAAGGAGGGTGACATCATCCAATTTGAGCGCAAAGGATACTTCAGACTTGACAAGCCACATTCGAAGGAGAGTCCGGCTGTTTTCTTTAACATTCCAACCGGAAAGGCCGGGAAATAGGCGCTTGAAGGGTACGGTTTCTCCAAAGTAACGCAGCATACACTCTCATCATGTCAGACATGTCAGATAAGATGAAAAAGCACTCTATTTTATTGAGACTATAGTTCGGAGTCATGTGCGGCTGCAGCGAACTTGGTCGTCTACGCTAGTCAATCAAAACACAGCGAGGCTGTCCCTAGCGCACCGAAACACGCCAGTGCGAAACGAAAAAGCTTGACTAAACCTTATGGTGTGGCCCGTGCGTAAGATGGTATTTGGCAGATCCCCATCTACGGTGTAATAAACAGAAATCTGCACACGTTAATTCCAGTCTCATATCGGCTAACTAGACGCCGAAGGGCTGGTGCAAAGGCTCCAGTTGGGGTCTTTATCGATCAAGCTTAGACAACAAAAATATATACAAGATCTAGAAGGTTTAATTTTACCGTCCTGCAGGCATATATATCTGTGGTCAAGATTGAAAGTGTGATATCGCGTCATCGGCGGCAGGGCTTTATCGAGAGACTGTCTCTACATTTTCAGCTGCTTTCTGTCATAACGGCACGGTAACGAGCGCAGTTAATCGATAGCTTGTGAATTACTGGTGGGCCGAGGGGGCGGAGCATGAGAAGCTATGAGGGATTTCTGCAGCTAGTAGCGGTCCAACGCAAATCGCTCAAAGGCTTGGCCGTGCAGGTGTGCCCACTTCACATGGGCTCTGGACATGAATCTATCTCGTACAGGCATGGCGAAGATACGCGATATCGAGCAAATTGACCAACCGGATCGATTCCATGGTTCCTGTCAGCACATTTCCTTGTCTGGGGTCCTTTGTCTTGTGTCCATGGCGACCCTTTGCCACCCACGTACCGCCTCCAATCGAGATGCGCCATTTATGCTATCCAACCTCTTGAGCACTCGGCCAGCAATTTATGGGTTGGCGCCGCTACACCAACCCCTTGATCCCCACCCCGACTTCAAGGATAAAGCTCGTCAGGGCAGCTGCAGCTTCTCACCGATAAATGAGTCGGAAGGCCCTGCATCTCTAAACCAGGTGCTCACCTTAAGAGTCGCTCTTCCGTGTTCTACCCATTGTTCATCCCAGAAGCCGATTTTCGAGCGAGGCAATTTGCTCGCCCTACATGTCTGAAATCAACCGTGTCATCACGTTTGAGACGCCTGTCCAGAGGACCGTCTCTCATACCCCGTCCGGTATCGAAGAGGAAGGTGTGCACCAGAGGAAAATCCCACATCCTAACGATGATGAGGCCAACTTCGGTCTGCCAATGAAAAAGGCTACAACCCTTACCAGTGCTCATGCGAGTATCCACGACATAGACCATAGAAGGAGACAGGTACGCAAACAGAGTATGTGACTAAGCGTTGAGATCACGTTGTGCTAACGCGCAAATAGGAATTCTCTGGTCTAACCTTATTATGGTAATTTGTGGCTGCCTTTTCTTACATGGAATGATACTGAACTATAGTAGGCTTGCTTACCAGTCAATTGGTGTGATCTACGGTGACATTGGCACCAGCCCACTTTATGTGTATTCGTCCACCTTCAAGGATACTCCGACCCGTTCTGAGCTTCTGGGAGCGGTTTCCCTTATTATCTGGACCCTTACTCTTATTGTCTCCATCAAGTACTGTCTTATTGTCCTCTTCGCCGATGATGAAGGTGAAGGTGGAACCTTTGCATTGTATACTCTCTTGACCCGATATGTAAGTTTTAAATGGGCTCCTTTGTAACTACGTTCCAGCTAATACCGATTCTCCAACTCAGTCGAACATCGCCCAGCATGATCCTAGATCATTACGGACCCTGAAATTGGAGCGGTATTCGAGTGGCGACTTGAAGCGGCCGAATAGGAGCTTTCGTGATACCCTAGAGAAAAACCCTGTTGCCAAGATCTTCCTGAAATTCCTTGGGGTTATGGGGGTTTGCCTCATCATGGCAGGTAAGATTTCAAGGCCAATACAGGAGGTCTCCCGTTGACTTACAACTCTCGTGAGTAGATGGTGTACTCACACCAGCTCAGTCTGTTCTCGGTGCTATTCAAGGTAATAAGACTTATTCTACTAAACTAATGCCCTAATTTGCTAACTAGTGATAGGTCTAATCGTTGTGAAACCCACCATCACAATTTCCCAGACAATTGGTATATCATGTGCCATCTTGATTGTACTGTTCCTCGTTCAGCCATTTGGTACCTCCAAGCTTGGAAGCACCTTCGCTCCGATTGTCATAATCTGGCTTTTGTTCAATATGACTTTCGGGATCTATGTAGGCATCACCACTTAATCGTTGTATCCGTATGTATTGCTAACTTGTAGCTGCCGGCCGGGGTTCCCGTGTAGAACTTGGTGAAACATGATCATACTGTGTTGAAAGCATTCTCACCTCACTACGCCATCCAATATCTTGTCCAGGAAAAGGAAAGGGGCTGGAAGTCGCTTGGTGGAATTCTTCTTGCTTTTACTGGTATGTGGAGAATTGTCGCGTTGAAATGAGAACCCATCTGAAAGACAAACTCCGGGTGGCTGAAGGGCTAATCTGTCGAACCGAGCTAACATCAGACTACTGGTGTAGGTGTCGAAGCCTTGTACGCGGATCTTGGAGCATTTAGTCGTCGGTGAGTTTCAAGGCCCTTTACATCTTCCTTCCTTCTTCCATCCAAGGTTCTAACCAATGCTAGGGCTATCCGAACCTCCTGGCTTGGATTTGGATACCCATGCCTTCTCCTTGCCTATATCGGACAAGCGGCATATATCAGCACTGACCCCACCGGAGAAGCTTGGTCAAACCCATTCTTCAAGACCGTTCCGCCAGGCATGTTCTGGCCGAGTATGATTGTAGCTATCTTAGCAGCGGTTGTTGCATCCCAGGCCATGATTACCGCTACCTTCCAGCTTCTGTCTCAGGTCATGAATGTAGGTTTAAGACACCCTTATGCAGAGTTCGAACCTAATTGGCTATAGATGAACTATTTCCCTAAGATTAAGTTGGTGCATACTTCGACGAGGTTTCATGGGCAAATTTACATTCCAATGGCCAATTGGTTGTTAATGGTCGGCACTGTTATTGTCACGGCCGTCTACAATAATGTAAGTCTGAGTGTACATTCAACGGATGCATTGTGTTTTTGATCGAGTCTGCTAACTTCGGGGGTGTATTTAGACTACGAAACTAGGTCAAGCCTACGGTACCTGTGTCGTGTTGGTCACCCTAATTACCACATGCATGGTAGCAATTGCAGCTCTCATTGTTTGGCGCATCCACCCCATTATCGTACTTTTCGTGTGGCTCATCTTCGCTGCTATCGACGGACTCTACCTTTCTTCAGCACTTACTAAATTCGTCGATGGAGCCTGGTTCACGCTCATGCTTGCTGGTGTTCTTTCAACGATCCTCTTCATTTGGCGTCATGGAAAGGAAAATCAATGGAAAGCAGAACGTTCAGATCGCATTGCAGTGTCAGATTTAGTTGCTGCCGGAGAGGGTGGAAAGCTTGTTTTGAAGAGCGGTACTGGTAATGGCAAGGAGCTTAGCAGGGTGAAAGGTGGGAAAGCTAACCCCCATTTTGAGGCCTCCAGTTTTTGCGATTTGCGGGCGTGCTAAAATTGAATCAGGAGTTGGAATTTTCTTCGATAAAGAGGGCGACCTGTCACCGACTGTATACACGCACTTCATTCAGAAATTCAATGCCGGTCACGAAGTTACTGTGTTTTTCCATCTTCGCCCGATTCCTCAGCCCATAGTACGTACCGATCCTCCATATCCTCAGGAGATACAAAGGCCGAAATAACAACCCCAAAAACTGACTTCCTTTCTCAGGCCCCTGAGGCAAATCAATACACCATTGGCCGCGTCTCAATCCCCAACTGCTACCAAATGATCGTCCGCCATGGCTACACGGAACACATCGTCACTGCCGACTTGGCTGGACTAATTTACTCCAAACTCCGCGACTTCATTACTCTCTGCGCTGAATCAAAACTCGTCGCCGCCGAGAAGCCGCAACTCCAAGATGCACATGGCAACAGTAACGGTGACGCCACCTCATCCATCTCCTCTTTCAGCGAAGTTGATGCCCTTGAAAAGGCGTTTCAGACACAGGTCATCTATATAGTAGGAAAAGAGCAGCTAAAGATCCCGCCGCCAACGCAAGGCAGACTGGGATTCTTGAAGGGGTTTGGGAGGAGGTTGAGCTTGAATGCTTTTATTTGGATTAGGGATATTACGAGGACGAAGGTCCAGGAGATGAAGGTCCCTGTGGACCAGTTGGTTGAGGTGGGGTTTATTAAGGAGCTTTAAGAGCTGGAGGGACTGGGGGGTTGGGGGCTAGGGCGAGTGGTTGTAAGGTGAGACGGTGGATATGGGATTACGGAGCCAGGCCAGAAATTGACGCCTCTTTTTTCATGAGTAGAGAACGGAGACCTTCGTTTTTTAATACCCCTATGTCCCGCACTTTGCTATTCATGCATATGATCATAGCTGGGATGGGTTGGTCCGGGGTGGCGGCTATCTGTCCTTGTGCAACGCTCTTGTTGTTTTATCTACGTTCGCTCAAATTGAATGTACCTAACGTGGAATGAGAACTGCTTCTGGATATCCACAATACACGTAACTCGAACGAGGTGTACCCCATTCACCGACTAAAATCCCAAGTGTCCTCGAAGAGAGGGTTAAAAGTAGTCTCTCTGCAAACAGTGGATAGCTAGGTACTCCTGGTTCTGACCAACAGCCAATCATATCCCCCAAATCCACCTCTGCCCCAAGCTCTCAAATTCATGAAAATTTCGTCAAGAGCCTTGAGCGGTATACTTCCTTTACCGTCGGAGCGTATAAACTAGGGGAGTAGGACCCTCGGTTGTACCTCCAGCCAATTATATCCCGCAAATCAACTCGCCGACGAGACTCCGAAATTCCTATCGAAAATTTCGTCGAGACCTCTCTAAAACATTTTCAACTTAGCCGCCGGGCGCGACGAAAAACCCGAGTATCCCCAACACAGCACGAGAGAAAGTGAAAGATACACGTATGAATTCGATAGAAGTTGGAGACTTACATGGTTTGCTACAGAGAGATGTGAAATTTGAGCACTCCTCTCTCTTTCCTATATCAGAAGTGCCTTCCCCGCGAAATTTGGGTGATGAGGTACATGCACGCTCTCGCGGGGACGGCTAGCCAATCAACGCGCCAGAAAGCGCGAAAATCGTGTCAAGAATTTCGTTGTAAACCCGGTGCGACATTCCACACCGCCCCCAGCTGCTAGTAGCCGGATCGGGAAGTGGGCGTCGTTAAATGCGGGGGTGCGCATTTGCAGCCCTGATTGGCCAATTCTTTGAAAATACTGTCAAGAATTTCGTTGAGACATAGTGCAATTTTTTCGCCCGGTTCCTGCCTCAGAATCCCAGGCCCGTACATCCTTTTTTGATCGTCTCTCCGCTTACTTAAGCCGGATGTGGGAGGGCCTAGGCCGAACTTTAGCGGTTTATATGGGTCGCAATGTTAACTTCAGCCCCCTCAACAGCAGGAAATGACCTCATTAACT
>JAJDMX020000597.1:0-15751 GCA_022345685.2 Nothomitra cinnamomea | reverse complement strand
GGCGGACATCGTGCGGCTCTTGACGGCGCGGACGGTGTATTCGCAATGCGGGCAGGGCAGGCCGATGACTCTCATTTCAGCTTTCTTTCCACTTGGTACAGGGCGCGACCACGACCCGTCATGTTTTTGACTGCTTGCGTAAGCGCGACTTGACGAGCCATTCAGCTGCCTGCTCGATACTTGCTAGTCCCTGCCGTTGACGCACGACTTGTCGCATACTTTTAAGAAATGAATACCTTGCTCGACTCGAGCCAGATTGCGCGCGTGGTTCACTTGAGTGTTCTTCGCTTCGGTTCTGCACAACTGGGTGAGTAGTTCGGTGGTGACGATGTTTTGCCGCGCCAGGTAATTGCTTGGATCTTAGCTTCACTTGCGTCATTCAATGCACGTAATTCCGCGCTGGAAGGGAATTTTCTCATGCCGCACGTGTGTCGGCGGCGGCATCTGTTACGGAAATCCCCGCATCGATGAGCGCCAACAGTTCGGCGTTCATGCTGCGACGATTCTTCTCTGCGCGTGACTTGATGGCTTCGCGCTGTTTCCCGTCAAACCTGATTATAAATTTGTCCATCTTGGCTTCCTTGGTGTCGGTGCTCATGTTACATTCCTTTTTATGGCTTAGAGCCATATTGCAAATATATGGCATTGAGCCACTATAGGCAAGAGTTATTTATGGCTAAGTGCCAGTATTGCAAAATGGCTCAATGCCAGTATCCTTTGCTGTATGAAAAGTCTCACACCTCCACTAAGAACAACTCCGCCGCCAAAAACTCCACGGGCCGCAGCGCCGGGTCGCACTGCGCAAGATTCCGACAAGTACATCGTTCGCTTTCCCGATGGCATGCGGGATAGGATCGCTGCTGCTGCAAAGGCAAATAATCGTTCGATGAACGCGGAGATCGTGAAGTGTTTGGAATGGGCTCTAAACGTCATCGGCGAGCCCACGAGCCAACCCAACATTCCAAATGTAACGGGTGATATTCCATTTACCATGGCGCAAGATATTGCTCGGCTGGCCATTGATGCCGAGGTTTCTTTCGACGAGATGCTCGCGCGAACCTTCGTCGCAGGCTTGCATAAGGACTCACCGCAGGTTGTGTACATACCGATTTTGCCTGGCGTCACAGCATCTGAAATTAAATCTGTGCTCCGGGAAGCAGGGGAATTTGTCCGTCCCGATGCAACGATAATGACCGAGCTTATTACTCGTTGGTCTGGGGTGCTGGTTCCTGCCAAGGCTAAACCATCTGACATCCCAGTTAAGCGGGTTCGACGCACAACACCCCCGCAAAAGTAGAAGTTATTCATATCCACTTTCAAAGTTTTAGGTTGCACTGGTCCATTCGACGTTAGTGCATCGAGAGAGTTTTTTTAATGCCAGTTTTAGATCTGAATTGCTGTTACTGATCGTACGCCGTTAGGTCAGGCGTGGTTGCAAATAATCTGTGATCGCGGTGCGGCACGTCGCGCTGTATCTGCCTTTTGACACTGATAGTGACGTCATCAAGGCTGAAGGCAAAACAGTTGTCGATGAAATCGTCAAGTTGCTGTGCGCGGACAGTAATTTGCAGTTGAGTATCGAAGGCCATACCGACAATGTCGGTGCCGCTGCGCATAATAAAACTCTGTCGCTTGCGCGAGCGAAAGCCGTTGTGAAAGTCATCACTGTACAATGCATTGATGTGGCGCGCCTGAATGCCATTGGTTTAGGATGCGAGCGGCCATGGCAAGACAATGCGACTGAAGCCGGTCGGACAAAGAATCGCCGTGTCGAGTTGGTAAAGCGCTGATCATAGTCTGTGTTTGAAATGGCAATGCGGTAGGCCACGCCATTGCGCTACCAAGCACCAGCGGGAGGCGCCACCTGGACTGCGGCGTTGAAACGCAGGTAGCGGTCCAGCAGTGCTAGCGCCTCGGTTGTTTCATAGCCGCCGTCGATGCGGGTCCTTGCAGCCTAGTACACCGACGGTTCGTGGCTCGGATTGCGGTCGTACAGCTTGGCGGCGCCGCGCAGGTCGCCGCGCATCACCAGATTGAGAGCTAGCATCATGTTTGAATCGGCCTTCACGGCCAGTTGCACCGGTTTGCCGTACAGGCGTGCCTCGATCTTTTCGGCAACGTCGCTTGCCCCCATGCCCGTGTTGGAAAGGACGATGACTGTATACTGACTTGCCATGTGGTCATTGAAGCCACCGATGTTGTCAGTGCAAAGCTGACCAATGCGATTACCCATTAACGCCATGAAACGAATGAAGGGACTGCCGTGAGTCAAACTCACGATGTTGCCATCGGTATGCTGATACTGATTATGTCGTGATGGGCATTTCACATTAGTCAAAGTGGGTTGCTAGTATAGAGCCACCTCCCGCTTGCTGGCAGGTAGCTCTATTTTTTTGGGCATCCGAATGTAATTGGGTCTCGACTTGATTGGTCGAAAGCTGCCCGATCTGATTACCCCATCCACTATTGCAAGAGGATAGTCGGATTAAAAATAAAGCATTTAATGATCTTGACCCGTGTGCTCAACACTAGATTATGCAAAGCAAGAGTGGTCGATGATGTTATGGGGCCGGGAGGCGAACCCTCCACGCCCGGAGTGGCCTAGGATCTCGCAGAAAAGTGACTAAAATATGCAGGGCAAGAATCGCAAGCTCCAGCTCGACTCGGCCATGTAAAGCTGGACTTACTACGGCTGTAAGACAGTCGGGGATATTCCTGCCATCATCTTGACCGAGTTTCCGAATCGACTACATCCATTTTTCCTAGTATCCTACACCCCCGCGCAAGTTTTCACGTCAGGCAAAATTGCTAATCGAACCGCAAGATGAATTCATGGATTATATTCCCATCGTCGACCTTTTTGCTGGACCGGGAGGACTCGGAGAAGGGCTCTCTGCGGTTAGCGGCGATCCTTTCAGGATAATTGTATCTGCAGAAATGAATTACTCTGCCCGCAATACGTTGCGGTTGAGGGCCTTCTACCGTCTGCTCAAGCGCAGAGGCGAGGGTGCGCTTGATTCCTACTATCGATTCTGCAACAAGCAGGCTGATCTTCCTTATGACGATTCCAACCATGATGCATGGGTGGCGTCCGGCGAAGAAGCACGACCGCTGGAGCTAGGAAAGCAGGAGGATAATGAAGAGCTCGACAAGCGTATTTCGGATCACGCACTGGGACCGGAGACGCCGTGGGTACTGATTGGAGGGCCACCATGCCAGGCGTATTCGCTTGTCGGGCGAGCACGCAACCGAGGCAAGACCGAATACCGCGCTGAAGATGATCATCGTCATTTTCTATACAAAGAATACCTGCGAATCATCCAGAAGTATCGGCCTGCAGTGTTCGTTATGGAAAACGTCAAGGGCATTCTCACCGCAGCCGTCGGCGGGAAAAAGATATTTCAGACCATACTCGAGGATCTTTCCGATCCCGATAAGGCCATGCACATGCCGGCGTCAGGTGGTGGATACCGCATTCATTCTCTAGCATGTAACACCAGCTTCTCCACTAAGGACTCCCCTCGCACGATCGACGTTCATGATTTCGTCATCAGGGCGGAGCAACACGGGATCCCCCAGGCGCGCCATCGCGTGATTCTTGTTGGGGTTCGCGACGATATCGGCCTCGGCGCCCCGGCGCAAATCGACAGGGAAGGGGAGGTGAATGTCGAGCAAGTACTGGCGCAGTTGCCAAGGCTGCGCAGTCGGCTCACCAAGGAGCCGGATTCGAGTGAGGCTTGGGCAGATATCGTGTCGAATCACTTTGGTGAAATGGCTCGAGAGGTCGGGAGGAAGCAGGCGCAAGCCGGGCTTCGGACAGCCCTTGGTGATGCCTCCAGAGCAATCGCGCGGGGACTCGGCACGGGAAGCAATCAATTGGGCAAGCTTGATGCCCGGAGGGACGATCCATCGGTGCTCGGAGGATGGTATGACGACTCGCGCCTTGAAGTTTGGCTGAATCACAGTGCGCGCGGCCACATGCGGACGGATCTGCGCCGCTATGCATATGCCGCCGCGTTCGCATCTGCGTTCGGACGGTCACCTAAGGGCCACGGCGAATTCTCGCTGCAAGGTCTGCGGCCAAATCATGAAAACTGGGAGACAGGAAAATTTTCAGACCGATTCCGGGTACAGTTGCGCAATCGTCCGGCAACGACCGTGACGAGTCACATCTCTAAGGATGGCCATTACTTTATCCATTATGATCCGACTCAATGTCGAAGTCTGACGGTGCGCGAGGCTGCGAGGCTGCAAACTTTTCCGGATAACTACTTTTTTCAGGGCACACGAACCGAGCAGTTTCACCAGGTTGGAAATGCAGTTCCGCCGCTGTTGGCCAAGAAAATTGGCGACATCGTGTACGCATTGCTGGGCGGTGCCGACGCGGGTGCATCTATAGCCTCGCGAGAGAATGCTTGGATCACGGATGATGCACAGGGCGTTCGACAGCCTGCATGATCCGGTTGCAAGTTGCAAGTTTGCTCTCATATTTATTTCTTTCTTTTAATTTTACGGATTAAGCAATAAAATTGACTTCCAGATGAACTGGGTTTCAGACGCTGCTATCGCGAGCGCCAATCCGGTTTGACTAGGCGTGCAGATCGTAAGATTCAGTATCGATGCATCTGCACTGGAAGAAGCCGATCGGCGTTTGTCTGTCGGCTCTAATCGGAGTGGCTTGGATCAAGGTAGGAAATGGAGATTTACCCACGATTCAAATTTCGCCCGCGTTTGCTTGGGGAAGCGGCGGTTTATGATCTCCTGTCCCGTATTGATGACGAACACGGATTCGCGATTCATTCGGTCAATCTTCCGGAGCATCTGTACAAGCGCTGGGGGGAAGCTGATTTTGTCATTGTGTCTCGTACTGGCGTGTTGCTCTTGGAAGTAAAGGGCGGCAATGTCCAAATCGCCGGCCGAGTATGGCGTTATGAAAATGCGCGTGGTCAGGCCATCGAATCATCCGAAGGGCCGCAACGCCAAGCCCTTTCTGCTGCTGTCGCACTCGAACAGCTACTGGGCAAGAGACTTGGACGGAAGGTGCGCTGTCGATGGGGGGTGGCGTTCCCGCTCTGCACGTTCAGTAGACGCATCGACGAATTACCTCCCGACCGACTTGCTGACCAGCGGCTGTGCTTGAATCATGAAAGCTTTGCAGCGTGGCTCGCAAATATTCCGTTCGATCAACACACGGCTGATGACTTCGCGCTGTCCGACACGGATGTCGACGACATTCGGCAAATTCTGCTCCCTGAGCTATCAGCAGCCTCGTCACTGGGGTTGTCCGTTGCTGGTGTCGACAAGGGCGTCATCAAACTTACAAGTCAGCAGTATTCGATTCTCGAAAGCTTAGCGGAGAATCCGCGCCTGACGATCACCGGTGGCGCTGGGACCGGCAAGACTGAGCTCGCAGTGCTCTGTGCCCTTGCCGAACTCGCAGCTGGACGCAAGCCGGCAATTCTCGCCAGCGGCGCGTCTCTGGTACGAAATCTCGAAAGCAGACTTGCCGGGACTGGAATTGCAGTGTGCTCGGATCGAATTCCGGCTCACTGTGACGTTCTTCTTGTGGACGAGGGGCAGGATTTTGCTAATCCACAAATGCTGGAGACGCTGTTCAAAGAATTGCCGGGCGGTCTGGATAAGGGGCGCTGGCGCTGGTTTATGGATCCGAACCTGCAGTACCTAGTTGCGCCTCCGGATACAGTGGCCCTGGCGTCCCTGCGGAGCCATTCCGTTTCCGTCGCGTTGACGCGCAACGTTCGTTCGACCCAAGAGATCGTACGCAGTGTGCAGGCCTTCTTAGCAGTGGATATCGGACTTTCCGTAATCGATGGTTACGGAGTTCGGCTCGGCTTTCACGAGGCGCGTAGTGCGGAGGAGGAGGCGAGTTCGATCATTGACTTGGTCCCCGGCTTGCTGCGAGATGGCATTCAGCCCCGCGATATTGCTGTGCTCGGGCCCGGCGGTGCCAGGGGAGTAGTTGGTGCGCGCATTGTGGAAGAACTTGGTCACGTGCTGAGAGAGCTGCTGCCCGATGGGCAGTTCGCATCTTCAGTACATGGCGTCATTGCAGACATCTCGGTATTTCGAGGTCTGGAATCAAAGGTCGTGATCCTGACGGATCTTGATGCCGTTGTTGACACCGCGGACTTCGAACGCAATCTTTACATAGGCATGACAAGAGCATCGGTCGCACTCCATGTGTTCACCTCTCCCGCCGTCACGCGAGCCATGATGGCTCTTCTTGAACATAACTCGCAGGGAACGAAATGACTATCGAGACAACAAAAGCCGAGCTGCGGAACGGCTTCATTGCTCAGGTTTACAAGCGGCTAATCGGTCCGTCCGATCCCGCAGAAGAATTGCAGGAAAAGCCGAACAAGCGCTATCTGACGGGCATGGTATTTCCGCAAGGAGCGTCGGCGGCGGCCGACCTGGCGGACGAGCAGCAGGATGCCGAAGGTGCTGAAGCTGAGGATGATGAAGGCCTGGAGTCGCCAACCGACATCCTTTTTCAAAGACTGCCTGCCTCGGTCGGCATGACGTTTGCTATCTCGGATGATGAGCGGTCGCTGACCGTGAGAGTGAAAGCCGCGACGTATACCAAGGCCCAAGCAGAAACAGTAGCTGTCAGCAGCGATATTTCCGATGGTCCGCGCGGGCGACGGAAACCGACGGCAGTTTGGCGTCGGAAGGAGGCCTGCTCTGGTAGTGCGTACGAGGTGGTGAGTATTGCCATCGACAGCGATGTGGCGGAAGTTCGCAAGCCGCGTGAAGTGCTCGGCGGACGCGCCGAACTGCGTGTTTATATCCGTACGGCAGCCGGACACCGTGTGGCGACCGTAGTGCTCGTGAATCGCCGCGTGACGCCTGAGGACACCCCAGTTGATACTGAGGATGTTCTTTTTCAGGTCGAAATGAAATGCGCTCCGGCTCTCGGCATTCCGGCCTATCCGGATCCGCCAGCGATCAGCCCGGACCCCGAGGCGGAGGAGCTGGCATTGCAGTATCGCGACATGCCCGCGTTCGCAGTCGGGCACGGATGTGGCGTGTTCTGGCCGGAACCAGTGGCGGGTATGGTCTCCCACGTAGCGGTGGATTATCTTCCATCTGTCGAGGTGCCTCCAGTTACCACTACGATCAGTTCACTGTCCGCTAGCGAGACGGAAGCACTGTGCATGAAGAGACTGCAGGATTCGTCATACAATCCCGTGCCTGCATTCCGCGGTATCATCGTGAAGTACACCACATGGAAGGACATGCTGGCGACGATGGACCTCGATCAGCGTTTCGACGAACCGAGAACGCGCATTCTGGAGCGTATCGAGCTTGCCATTGCCAGAATGTCTGATGGTGTGGATCTGCTTGAATCGAACGCGGACGTGCGGCGAATTTTCAGGCTCGCCAACCGAGCAATGCTACTCAGCCTTTCACGGTCTGGTAATCACGCCAAACGGATTCCTGGGTCCGCATTCGTGGACGTGGACGTCAACTTGCTACCCATGGGCCGGATCGCTTGGCGGCCTTTCCAGATCGCGTTCTTCCTGATTTCTCTTCGCGGCCTCTGGGATCACACGGATCCGAGCCGTGCTATCGTGGATCTGATCTGGTTCCCGACAGGCGGCGGCAAGACCGAGGCATATCTCGGCGTTGCGGCATTCGAGATGATTCGTCGCCGGCTAGTCGAGGAGGAAGCCGGCAAGGGAACTGCGGTAATCAAGCGCTACACCTTGCGGTTGCTGACCATCCAGCAGTTCGAGCGAGCGAGCAGCCTGATCTGCGCGCTTGAGACGATGCGCCGCCGTAGCGACATCGAACACTCCCATCCATTTAGCCTTGGCTTGTGGGTCGGCAACGACTCCGCACCGAACAAGGGTGACGATGCGCAAGAAGATCTCAAGAAGATATGGGCGACGACCGGAAGTGTGGATGGAGTGAAGGTGCCGCTCAAGCAGTGCCCGGTATGTGCAAAACTTATTATCCCGGAATCCAAGAAGGAGGGCGGCGCCGACGTCGGCATTCGCATGACGGCAAGGAGCATCGAGCTGTTCTGTTCTGATCCGGCCTGTCCGTTTCACGATGGGTTGCCGATCAGCTTTGTGGATGAGGATCTGTACGTGGATGCACCGACACTGCTGCTCGGTACCATCGACAAGTTCGCCATGCTGGCATGGCGCCCGGAAGCGCGTGCTTTTTTTGGTATGGACAGCGGCGCGAATGCTCCATCGCTGATCATCCAGGACGAACTCCACCTCATCTCGGGGCCACTTGGCACGCTGGCAGGAATCTACGAGGCCGCAATCGACAGGATCATTTCGATGAGCGGCAGGCCCGCGAAATATGTTTGCGCGACTGCCACCATCCGGCGCTCCGAGGACCAGATCCGAAAACTGTACGGCCGTGAGGGTGCGCTGTTCCCACCAGCGGGTATCTCCGCTGCGGACTCCTTCTTTTCGAAGGTCCAGGACGATGGCGCCCAACCCGGACGGCTCTACGTTGGCGCGATGGGGCAGGGACATACGGCAACATTTTCGAACGTGATTGCATCGTCGACGCTGCTGGCTGCAGGCGAAGACATGCGCCGCGCGGCTGGTGACGGGATCGACACTTGGTGGACGGTTGTGGCGTATCACAACAGCAAGCGCGAACTTGGTAAAACTCTCTCTCTCGCTCGTGACGATATTCCAGGCCGTCTGAAGGCTCTCGGCGAGGCACGTAATGTGGCGTCATCGCGGGTGAGCGAACTGTCAGCGAACCTTCGCGACAGCGAAATTCCGGAGGCGCTTCACCGTTTGAGCGTGGAACTGCCGAATGCTGACGCGCTTGACTACGTTGCATGTACCAACATGCTGTCGGTGGGGGTTGACGTGCAGCGCCTTGGCCTCATGCTGATAAATGGTCAGCCAAAGACTGTATCCGAATACATTCAGGCATCGAGCCGGGTGGGGCGCAGCACGTCGCGTCCGCCTGGTATCGTGTTCACACTGTTCTCTCCTACCAAGCCTAGGGACAGATCTCATTATGAGTTCTTCCGGCACTTTCACAAGGCGTTCTACCGGAACGTGGAGCCGACAAGCGTCACGCCGTTTGCGCTGCCTGCCCAGCAGCGTGGTCTGCATGGCGCATTCCTCGCGTTGGTCAGAATGGTTTCCCCCGTTTTTGCCAACCGCGATGCCAAGGCTATTCTGTTACAGCAAGTAATGATACGAAAACTCGCGATCGACTTCATGAGTCGAGTGGAGGATGCACGGGACGGCGACCTCGATGAGACACGCAAGCAGCTCGATTGGTTCATCGATTCCTGGGTCGCGGCCGCAGGCGATAACCTAAAGCCGCTGCGGTTCGTTGCAGAAGGGAAGGCGTACGCTGGTCTGATCAAACCATTCCGTTCAACGGGGTCGGGCATCCATGAAACTCTGCAGTCTCTGCGTAACGTTGATGTACCCATGAAATTGCTGGTGCCGACGATGCATATCGGTCGACGAGCGCAAACCGGACTGGAGAATAAATGAAAAGAGAAATTCGTGCCGGGACCATAACCGGACCCGCAGGAGTGGGCGCTGTCATCGACGTTGGATCCGAATCGTTCATCGTTCCGGGAATAAACCTCTGGTTGCAGAAAGGTTTGCGAATCGTTCAACTTCCTCGCCTGTCGAGCCGATTGCGCAAGGTACTAAAGGGACCTTCACTCGAGAAGCCTTTTCTCCCTGTGCGGCGCTTTCCTCGTGCAATGTTCTGCGACAAGTGCCGGCGCATGACGAGCTGGCGCACTGAACTCGAGATCGAAGGCAAGGAGCCGAGCTGTCCGCATGGCGGCTGTAACGGCAAGCTGGTGCCGATGCGGTTTGTCGCCGCCTGCGAGGATGGCCACCTCGACGATATTTACTGGTCAAAGTGGGCGCACAGTGGCAGCGATGACGCAAGGAATTGCCGAAGCCATGATCGGCTGCGGTTCACCGTAGATGAAACAGTCGGAACGGGGGGGCTGGCATCACTGCGGGTCTCGTGTGAAGTCTGTGGCAGTGGTCGCTCGCTCGAAGATCTGGTTTCAAAGGAAAAGGCGCGGCATGTGCTTGGCAAGTGCAGCGGTCGCCATCCGTGGGTCCATGGAAATGCCGAGCAGTGCCAGCATCATGCGGAAGTTCTCCAGCGCGGCGCCACCAACCTGCACTATCCGGTGGGCGTGTCGGCGCTCGATATTCCGACGGAAGTTCTAGGAAATCCACTCGAGGATTATGCGGAACAAGTGACAACACATACAAACTATCCGAAGCTTTTGCAACTGAAGAAGGACACTCAGGGGGCGAATGGCCCCTTTATTGCCCTTGTGGCTGAAATGATTGCGAAGGACGTCGGTTGCTCCGTCGATGTTGTGCTGGCAGTGGCGGCCGTCGAGACAGCGGACGAGCAGGATGCGAATGTGCAGGATGAGCCGGAACAGCTTGATCAGGCAGTTCTCCTCGGAGAAGAATGGAAAACCATGGCCTGCGCTTTAGCGGAGGGCGGCATTCTGGGGCCAAATTTCCGGGCGGTTGCCGAGCCGCTGGGCACGGATGTACCGGGGTGGGCGAGCAGTATTGTCAACGGTGTGCTACTGATTGAAAGGTTGCGAGAAGTACGCGCCTTTCTCGGTTTCCAGAGGGTGAAGCCGGGTACGAATGGGAAAACGGTAAGTCCCGACGTCGATGGTACGGAAAACTGGATTCCTGTAACTGAAGTGTACGGCGAAGGCATTCTGTTGTCCTTCGATTTCGAGCGCCTAGATGCATGGGCCAAGGCTCTTCCAATCGGCGAACTCGATACTTTGCAGCGCCTCGAAAATAAGCGCGTCAGCGAGGAATTCTGGTTCCTTCCTAAAGTCGATCCTGCCTTTGTCGCGCTACATGCGTTGTCGCATCTGTTGCTACGCAGAATTACCTTCGAATGTGGCTATTCCTCATCCTCGCTGAAAGAACGATTGTACTTCGACGCGGAGGAGCGCCATGCAGGAATCATGATATACACCGCAGACGGAGACTCCGAAGGCTCGCTCGGGGGACTGGTACGGCAGGGAAGGACAGACCGGCTTGCGCAGACACTGTACGAAGCTGTTGAACAGGGACGCTGGTGCTCGGCCGATCCGGTGTGTGCCGAGACTGCCGGACAGGGCCTGGGTGGATTCAATCGTGCGTCCTGTCATGCTTGTCAACTGGTTGCCGAAACGAGTTGTGGACACGCCAATACGATGCTTGACCGCCGTTTGCTGCTCGACGACGTATTCGGACTCGTACCTTTCCTAGAAAAATCCAGATGAAACTGCCCAGACTGCGCGACCTGACCGAGGCCCAGCGGGACGTCTACCTGTATGCGCCGAATGATTCGCACGTGCTCGTTGCAGGTCCGCCCGGCACCGGAAAAACCCTTATTGCATGCTTTCGGGCAGTAGAACTCCAAAAGCGGGAAATTCCGGTGGTTCTGTGCATGTTCAGCCGGGTTCTCGCGAAGTTTGCGTCCAACGCGGGAGACGGACATGAAACATCGCTTACTGTCATGACGGTACGCAGATGGTTTCAGGACTGGTGGAACGAAGCTGGGCTGCCGCCACGCAGGCAGGGCGCTGATATTGTGCTAAATGCGGCGTACGCTGATAGGATTGCTGTGCGCAAAGCGGGTGCAAAATGGTGTCCCAATGTATGGACGCCTTGGAAAAAGAAGGCGGGGGCGTGGGTCGTTGCTCTCGAATCTTGGTGGGAGGCGTGCGATCGTTTTTCTGCATGGACTGCCTGGCAGGAGCCACCAATGCGCACTGACTCCACAGCCGAGTATGATTGGGATGCGCTCTACTCGCATGTTATCCAGCATGCAGATTGCTTGAGTGAGGCTTCGGTCTCGCTCGGTACATTGCTGATCGATGAGGGACAGGATTTCCCCCCCGGGTTCTACCAGTTCTTATACCTGCTGTCTGCGATCGGCGCAAGTCGCGCCGCGCCTTACCCTCTGAAGTGCATGGTGCTGGCCGATGAGAACCAGCAACTGACGGAGTTCAATTCCACATTGAGTGATATCCAGTCCGCCCTTAAAATCGACGATGCGCATCGATACCAGTTGCTCGACAACTTCCGCAACACCCGGGAAATTGCGGAGCTTGCAAGGCAATTCTTCGCGGATGTGGGCGTTATGCCGCTACTACCGGAACGGGAGGGCGAAGTGCCAGCATTTGTCGAATGCAACAACATGCCTGCATGCGTCAAGACTATCATGACATGGATTGCCAACCATCCTGGCAAGGAAACCGGTGTTCTGGTTTTCAAAGAGAACAAGCGCGGGATGCTTCAGGCGAGTATCAAGGCTGAGGTGGCAAAGCTGGTCGGCCGCAACCTCAGGGTCCAGTCCTATTCCTGGAACAGTCGCTCCGAAAACAATGTCGATGAGTTGGTGTTTGACGAGAAGGATGTCATCACCGTACTCAACATGCAAAGTTGCAAGGGACTCGAATTCGATGCGGTGTTTATCGTCGATTTGCATGATGCTCCCATTGGCAGTTTGGGCGCCGACCGGTTTCGGATGCAAATGTTTGTTGCCGTGTCGCGTGCTAGGCAATGGGTAGAACTGCTGGAATCGTCGGAAGTTAGCACGACCGAGCCGTATCTGAAGGAGCTTCCGGACGAGCGGTACCTACGGCGGCGACTCCCATTGTCTATGCCAGCTATCGCTCGCCATGAAAGGTCAGAAACTGCTGCGGTGGCAACCACTGCAGCGCTCGCGACTGTGGTTGCCGTTCCCGCAGTGACTTCGCCCTCCGAAAACTGGAGCATTGCAGCACTCGTACTCGCGGAAAAGAATGAATGGGCCTTCGAGGATCTGCGTCCAAAGGGCTGTTTCTGGCTGTACGCCCCGAACCACGCTTCGGCTCAACTGGAAAAGTTCGGGTTCAAGTACTCGGCTCGACGCAATGCATGGTGGAGAAATTAATGACGATAACCAGAACACTAGGGCCCAAGCGTGCCTCGCGTGCAAGGAACGCGGCCGAGCCCATTCAGGAACAACTGAATCTTGGGGTTTTGCCCGTCTCGGGAAATAGCCAGAATGACGAGCTGCCTATCCATGAGACTTCCGGCATGGCTGACGTCGCAGTTCGGCGTGCGTTTGTACCAAGCAACCGCGAGCTCCTCCTCCGTCAGTTGAGCGCACTCGTTCTTTCACCCGATTTCCCCTTAGGGGCGGGAATACCTGTGGACCCTTCACAACGGGCACTCGTAATTAACGATGGACTTCGCATCGACGAGATTGATATTCTTGCGAACGGAAGACCTCAGCGGTTTCCAGTCCTTGCCGAAATCAGCAGTGCTGCCGTCCAGAGCGAAGCAGGAGTTTTCGGCATTCGCGATGTGGTTGCCCTTTATTTTCGAAACGAAGACGAGGCCAGCGACTTTCGCTTTCGCCCGGTTGACGAACTGGATACGGCCTACATTCCCTGTCTGGCGGGACCGTCCATGTTCGGTCTTGATGGTGACGCTCGATTCTCTTGCAATGAGGTGGTCACGCCGGCACAGGACGCGCGCAGCGCGGCAGTCGCAGACCGGATCGCCGGAGCGGTCTGCTGTCTGCTGCAATTGTCTGAAGCCGAGCCAGGCTGTCGGGAAGCGATTGCCGATGTGCTCTCACGGGGAAGCAGTGTCCCATGGATGAAAGCCCTTGCTCAGCGTCCAATAGCTGGCCCGGAGAACGACAGCGCAGGCGCGTGCGTTGCCATCATTCGCGGCTTCATCGAGCATGATGGAGGTTCACCAAGCCACTTGGTGCAGGTACTTGGTCAGTACCTTGCCGAGCTTGCAGACCCTGAAGTGACGCGCGCTATTCCACGCTGGTTGGAGACGGCGGACGCCGTACTGGCTAACCGGATGGTGCTTGACGGTGAGGTTCTCTCGGACAACCGTTCGATTGCACTGCGCGCCGCCATTCTTGCCGTTGTTGTGGACGACGTGAAGGATCTTGTAGCCTTCCTTCACGCTGAACGTCCCGCAGGCATGCAGGTTGTCGTTGCTGCCGCTTTTCTGATTGGACTGCGAATAGGTGCCGCAGACCTGCCTTGGCTGGGGAAGCTTCCGCATCTCGATCTCCTGTCACCGTTGCTCGTGGCACTGCATCAGCCGGAATCAGCAGTCTGGCAGCAAGCACTCAATGCCTTTGAAACAGAACCGGACGAGTTGGCATCCCCCCTCCAACTCGTCCTGTACTGGCGTGACATGCAGCTCCTGCGCTGGGTTCCGCGATCTGAGCCAGACGCCGCAGCGTCACTGCCAGATAGCTCTTACGTAACCGTTGATGGCGAAGTGCCGGCAAGTCAGGAAAATACATCCGACCGCCATGGCTATGGCGGCAATCGTACGATTACCGGACCGGAAGGAAGGGTCATTGAGGTTCTAGCATCGTCTGGTGCCATTGAAATGACCAGTCTTCGTCTTTTGCTCAAGGATACAGATCGTCTTCGCAAGGCTAAGGAAATCATGGAAGCCGCCTGCACGAAGGCATTGTGCTGGCGAGTCGGCGTCACGGGTGAGGGGGCGGGCGCGTTATATCTCGATATTCCGGGCAGACCTTCCGATGCTGTTCTGGATGTCATGAGTTTAACGCTTGCCGAAGCGCTGTCGCTATATCTCGTGCCGGTCAAACCGAAAAGACGCGCCAAAGCAACGACAGCGTCGAAACCCAAGGTGATCATGGCTGCGAGCTGAATTCACGGGCCGCGTCATTATCCACGGACCTTGGCGCACTCCCGGCTATGCGGCGCCCGCGTTTGTGCCGCTGCTGTCCATTCTGCTTTCGTCTCGGCCGAAATTGCATCATGACCCGTTTGGCCTGACGGTCACTTGGCAGGAGCGTTTCCAGTAAAGGGTTATTACGTTCATTACTCAAACCAAGAATTGCGCAAGGTCCACCTTGAAAGGTTCGAACGGCCTGCGACGGTTGAATTGATGTGCGGTCCCGACATGGTTGTTTAGTATGATGCTGTTTCGAAGTACGATGAGTAATCCAAAGAGGCAAGACAAATTTTCGCTGCTGGCTATGTAATCCTCGCGGATTTTGCGATGGCATTAGAGGTTTCTTGGCATAGGAGCGTCAATGCCGTGGCGAACGCTCCTTCCTGAACTTGAAAATGGAGCGTGGTTGGAAGAGTCAGTATGTCAACCACGCCGAAGCAAAAGCCTACCTCACCGACTACACCCATGATCTTGGCCGAGAGCACGCTGGCCGATGCCCATAACGGGATCGATGATGGAGTCAATCTCAGGCAAGGAACGTGGCTAGCCGCAGTCAGCCATTGTCATGTCGGATCTACCCATCTATGGGAACCGCTCGCGTTGCTATAACCCGCTGGAAAATGCGGGGCTACCAATCAGCTGCAATCTGTTCAGCTGCTCCTGAACTAGCACTACTTTGCGGCGATCGGAGTGCCGGTTAGTCCATTGACGGTGCTGCCGGAGGATGCGAGACCGTATGTGTAGCCACGTCGGTGTACGTGGCTGGCTTGGTAGGCGGGCGGTACAAGTGCTCCTGTGTCGGGACTTCGATCAATGCCACTGCCTCATTCTAGGCAACAGGGTGAGACCAATCAGGCGCTGGCGCCCGCTCAAAGTAGGCATTACCATTCGACTAGATACGTGACGCGTCAGGAGGCCGCCACGGCAGGTAATGAGCGTTCCGCTGTCATCCTGGGCACCCGACAGACGCGGCTGCTTTCTTGACTGCCTCGATGGCGCCCAGCGGCATG